>JASDQU010680982.1:55607-72855 GCA_032191745.1 Picea mariana
TAATAACTACTTAATTAATATCATTAGATCAATCTTTGTTTAGTTATTAACATGGTAGGAAAAATTAATTACCTAATAAATCTTTTACTTAATAATCCCTAAGTATATATTCTACTAGGGTTGTTACAATACCAGGAGGTATGCTAGGTTAGGTTGCACTAAGATATCCAAAAATTAGGTCAATATCTTCACTTAAGGTGCCTCGACAAGAGGGTTAGGGTTTTTTTGCTACAACAAAAACTTTGACTGCAACTGCAACTGTAACTGAGAAAATCCTTCCAATCTATCTTCCAGTGGTTATGTTGTCCGAAGATAATGTGGGACCATAACCTATTAGAAAATAATAGGTCTGTGTGTTTAACCATAGACAATATAGCAATATTGTCACCCAACCATAGTTCGAAGCCACCCCTGAGCACCTTAACCTTAACAGAGAATAATTACGGAAGCAAACCCTAGGTCAAAAATCCAATCAAGGTAGTGTATCACTCTCCAAATTTAACATACCAAGAAAAAATTCCAAACCATAACCAAGAGAGGGTGAAAGACTGAAACCGAAAATACAAGTTGCAGTAGCTGTAGTTGCAACTACTCTCTAGACTTGTGCACAACTAAATTTCTGCAGTTGCGAGTTGTGTGTGTCAAATGAGCTCTGGCATCCTATATTTATACTGCTCTTCCTTAGCTGTCTGGGATGACTTCTCATTATGGAGGATAAAAAATAAATATTAAATATTTCCTTTAGTCGACTTGTCTTCAAGGGTTATGTCCAATGCTTTAGGGTTTCTTCTTTCTTCAGGGAATATTCTATTATTTTCAGGGTTACACGTGGAGGTTAATACCTCTTGTAATTACCATAATATCAACACGTATTACCTCCACTCTCATCAAGTAAAAGAGCCTAATTTACAACCACCGAAATCATATGTTTCAACCTTTACCTACGAAAGGGACACACAGTGGGAACAAGAACATAAATGAAAGTGCACCAATAATCACCAGGGAAGGTGAAATCACCATTCTTAATTTGTGCATATTTGATTGGTGCCATAATTATAATTTCTTCGTCAACCTCTACGATTTAGATACTGGGAAATTGTTTCTTGAATGGCATTGTTGTTGAATTTTAAATGATAAGAATGGATGGAATCTCCTTTCTCTAACATGATCCGTAATGTTATAATTACTAGATTACCAAGGCAATTTCCAATTTAATGTGCAAAGAAGATCAAATCATAATAGCAGTGTGAATAGGTGATCAAACTATTGATAGTAAAAAATTATAGTATCTGTTATGTGAAGTACCATACCTAAAGTAAATAATTGGGATGGGGTAGAGCATAAGTTGTCTCAATGTGAGCCATGGACTAACACACATAATAAGCTAAAACTCAAGTTGTTTCGCATGACAAATAGCCATTGAAGAAGGTCCCAAAAAAAGATGTGCTTAACCCATGCAAGTTTGTTTAGGAACACACTCTGACTTGGCTTCCTTTCTCCACACACTTGTTTAGATGAAGTGTAAGGGTTTATCCTTAAATTATGGTTATGTTCATTTTCATTCAATGACATTTCTTCACCTACCCTCCTTGGGATTGTTACTACATTCATTGTTGTTTTGAGGTCATTGCCAATATTTTTGTGTTACCTGGAAGGTACCCCACACTAGAATATTTCACCCTTTAAAAAGAAAACTTGCCTTTGACCCAAGCTCACATGTCATATTTTTAGTCTAATATGAATGGAGTGATCTATTATAAATCCCTCCAGTGGATATATAGTAAGGGAATCCTTTTTACTTGATCTTTTCTAATATCTTTATATGGAGGTATAAAGCCATTGATTGATTGGTTGAATGATCTTTGAGATTTGACTCCCTTTTCTTTCTAAATGAGTATGTAGGTGACCTAAAATTTCATGTTCACATAGTTTAAAATATTTATCCTTTAAATATTCTTAAGTGCATATTACGCAACATTTTTAACATGACATTATGTTTATTGCCATCATACATAGAGTAATTTAAGGGTTTTAATTCTACAAAACATTCGAGGATTAAAACTTGTTCTAGGGATAAATCCATACAATGACTATAAAGGTAAGTGAATATAAGCCACCCCTCATTAACAACCAACTCAACAATCTGCATGAGCTAGTAAGCAAGAACTCTATAATTGATTATTTTTAACTTAACAAGATTTATGTCGAGAGTATCCAAAGTCATCTCCACAATCTTGGTAGTGATAGTCCAGATTGTCACTAATCATTGAAGGACTTCAACCGAGCCATTAATAGTGATAACCACCAATTCCTTTCCATCAACAATGGTATATGCATTTATCTATTTATTTGCTAAGAAAAACTATTTGTTCTATTGTCATTTAATTTTATGGCAATGTTGTTGTATGATTGATTAAGTAATTAGATTATCTTGCATGATTAGAATAATGTTGATGTATGATTGATTGAGTAATTAGATTTATCTTGTGCTATTTAAATAATGTTGATGTATGATTGATTGAGTAATTATATTACTATTGCAGCATGGAATAATGTCGATATATGTTGATTTAATAATTAGATTACTCTTGCACCATGAAATAACGTTGATGTATGAATGATAACCTCGTATGGAGTTATTAGTTGTTATTGATTAAGGGATTTAAATACCTCCTTGTTCCTCAGAACAATCGCCAACCCTGAGACCTTAAGTGGTCAAAATTAATCGGATGAATGTTGGGATTGAGCGTTGCTTATGTGTCCCATAGGTCCTAACCATGCAGGATAGGTTGGGTAGGTAGTTTTGTTTTTATATTCAGCGACATGTTTGATCACTTATTAGTAATTTTATTAAGTTGATTGGATGTGTTGAATTGCATTGTTATTTATGTTTATGTGTGGATCATGTGTCACTATTATTTATTTCAATGTGTTGGTTTATGTCGTTATTGATTATGATGATGTTTCTCTTGTAATGATATCAATTTATGTTGTGACGATTTTAAATTCCTAACACAAAAAGAAATTACCTTTGTACATTTATATTCGTTGTCGTAATGAAGGGTTTGATTTTTTTTTGTTTCCTAAAGATGAAAGTCAATGGGAAAGGAGGGGAAAATTCACAAATGATTAGTGTTAAAAGGTTATAGAACAACACAGGTGAATTCATGAACATCCCAACATAGGTAAGCACTCAAAAAAATCCACAATCGTGCATCCGTCACACATAAATAATTTCTATCAACAATGAGCTCACCGATGTATAAACAGTAAATTAGGGCTGATCTGAGTTAATGGATGGAAAAACCATTATGTATATTCCCTTTTAATTTTATTTCATAGGTTGAATCACTAACATAGATTCTTTTTTGCACCCTAGATATAGGTGTCAATAGAGATTGATCAAGGGAAGGGCGTTCTAGACCATAAAAGATCTTGAAGTTCAGGTTGATTTGTTTAAGGAAATTTGTGATTTCATACCAATCACTCTATCTACTTTTATGGTCTCTTATCAAATTACAATGGCTCTAACTATTGTGATTTCTCAGAGAATTATAATAGATATAAATGTGGGACATTGTTAAGATGTGTTGTCTAGACGTGGGTTGCTTGCAGGAATGTTAAAATATTACAGTGTCTATTTCTCAAGAGAGAGGAAACTCATAAATTCATGAGGGTAAATTTTATTAGTCCGGATGCATTGAAAGGAAATGTAAAGACCTTTTCATAATGTTTGCATGAGAGAATACTTAGGTTTCAAAATATTTTGTGCTAGTGAGATGATAAAAGGACTTTCTGAATAATAAAAATATTCTCTAAGGTACATACTTATGGCTATTTCTTCTTGAAGGTGCACACTTATTGTTTCAGCAGTCACGAAAGAAAAAACTAGTCAAGAGCACTCCAACATTGGGAATGTCATTAAAAAACACTTCTCACTTAAAGGATTGCAAGAAGTATGGTGAAGAATAGTAAACCACATAGTTCTTAGAGATTATTTTAGATCCTTAGAATTCCAAATAGGTTGAACATGATCTATTACTAACCTGATTGATGTAGTTGGGATCTGCTAGAAACATATGCGATCACTTCAATCTTCTCAACATTTTGGGAGTTATCAATGGATCTATTTGCATAAGAGAAGATGGAAAGAAAGAACTTTTTATGGACCTGATCAATGCCTACTTTGTTGGCATGAGGACATGATAACACTCAGGAATGGAGGATATGTTGGCCTCCCATTTTTCCATGATTTCAGACCTCTTTTTGCCACTACCACCCTACTTTATAACTAAACCTTACACTATTATGATAACAATCCATGCTTTGAAGCCTTAAACCTTGCAAAAATCATTTAGAGGTAATTATTACTTATTTTAATGTACTTCCTAAGTTATTCATATATTTTAATGAGGCTTTGAACAAACATTTAGCGATGAATAATTCTAGTTCAGTTATTTTATTGCCTATGGAATTCCATTACCTGAGTTTGTAGGTTCACATGTATGTGCATTCCTAGGTGGAAAATACGCACCTGGGTTTTGTAGATATGGACCCTAGCATGGTTATATATGTCCCTTGGTTCATGCCCAAGTCACACATGGAGGTATCCAACCATGATTAAGGGTTTTTTCAATTAAAAAACTTGACAAATTAGAAATAATCAACTTCCAATGGTATTTACGGGAAAGTTGTGAAGAATCTGAGAAATCTAGAACATGGGTTTTCTACAGTATGGTCTCAATTAGGTCACCCCATGAAGATTCCTAAAATATTGCATATTTAGGGAGATATAGAGGTTTTTGTAATATTTTTTTTTTCTAAGTTTATGTGCGGCCAATTTTTAAGATATGCAAACAAATTACAGTTTGGATATCCTGGTGTTATGCTTCAAAGGAAGGCTCCATGATATCATGTGATATTAAAACCTGATTTGATTATTTTGAAATTCTTCTAAAATTATATGGATGGTTGGGGAATATTGAATCCAGTTTTATCTATTTGTTGGCTTAACTATTTTTACTAGTTTGATTCACGAGAACATGGGAGGTCCCTCTCATCCTATTGCTTAGACTTTTATATATAGATGTATATATTTTGTAATAGGTTTGAACGATTATGCAATTATTGTAATCTAATGATAAAAGAGTTGCAATTTTTTGTTCACCATTATCAAGTTGTGATGTATATGGGTTTGATGCATATGCTATAACATTGTTACTTTATTCGTTAATAAAATATCAATTCTATTCCATAGTATCCATTTGCATGTAATATTGTAAGTTTCAAAGGCTTACTATCATTTGGAAATATCCCACCATGTTAGGGACCTAACCTCCCTAACCCCTCACGTAGGTAGAATAATATGTTTCCATGTAATAAAGAATGATATTAATAATCCCTAGTAATAAGCAAGAATAAATCAAATGTAAGAAGACATAATAGAATCTTCTGCTTCTAGAAGGATATTCCTCTAGATTGTTCTTTTGGGTAGATAGATTTAGTATAAATAGGAGTAGAGGGTATGAGAAGTTTTTTCTTGAGAAATGTTGTAATAGAGAACTGCTCCACTGGATATTGTCCCCTCAAAGAGGCAAGTGAACATTGTCTCATATCAATAAAAGTATTATTTTGGTGTTGTAGTTTTATCTATTGTGTTGTTCTGCTATTATCCTCTACAATATTTTTGTTTTCGGCTATTAAAATAGATATGGTACCTTACAAGTGGTGTCAGAGCACTTTCCTTGGCAGACAATTGTGGGTTATTTTTTTTTAGGGTAGAGACGTATTTCGACATCTTAAAGCTACAAAGATATCTTGTTCAATGAATAAATCCATGGTTGGGGAAGCATACATGTAGGAACTACAAGTGGTACTTAAGCACACATTGTTGGCCACCCCTGTAACCCATGTGGGTACCGCTTCGAGTTGTAGTGCATCAAACAACACATTTATATGGATCAACCTAGATATATTGAATCCCTTAATACATAAACCAACTGAATTCTTGACTGTTATAGTGCCACCTAGAACAACACTCGGGAAGAAACTTTCTAGTACTTGGGTAGTACAACTAAGGGCACAATCTAGCCTCCTTAGCCGATCCCTTGAGATATTGGGCCAAGTACTATTGTTGGAACTTGCATGTATATTAGAGAGCTATAACATAGGGAAAACCCTTGTCTATAGAAACCCTAAATACCTTAACCCTTAGGACAAAAATATAAACAAAATAGACAAGATCTATTTGCATGCAACTTTATTGCCTACATTTTGGTTGTGAAATTACTACACATTTTTTCCTGTTAAGAATTTGGGCCTTTCAACATTGCAGTATTCTTGAGTTCGGAGTATAACTCCACATGAGTAAAAAGGATTATAGTGGTCCCACTGACACACTTATTTGGGACTTATCCCATTGGATTCCTCTCTTTTGCTTGATTATTGCAGTACTTATCATTTTTAATACAATTTTTTTAGTGGACCCAACCCCTTTCCCTATACCCTTATTTTTCCCCTATCCCACTGGATTCCCCTTTTTTCCCTGATCACCATGGTACCTATCACTTGAAATATTTTTTCACAATGGTCCCACCCACCCCTCCCAATCCCCATATTCCCCCCCTATCCCATTTTCCTGACCATTTTTCTAAATGGCCACCACCCGCACCCAAGAAATCAATGTATTGGTTGTTGAAAACCTCCAAAACAAGGAGGACATCAAGAATCTCAATGCCAAAACTATATTTCTCAATTAATCTATTCAAATCATCCAGAACCAATGTTCCCACATCAAATACATCAAAGCCACACTTGACCAATTAATGGGCCATTTGCCAAACCCTTCCTCTTCTGAACAACCATCCTATCAGGAATACCATGGCTCTTCCCATTACCAGGTTCCTCATTCTACCCACCTTCCTTAAGACCTACGCACTATCAGAATTAAGGTGAACAAATTTGATGGATTGGATCCCACAAGTTGGGTCACTCAAATGGAACATTATTTATCTTTGCATGGAATTACTAATTATTTAGCCAAGCTTCATTTTGGTATCCTACATATGTATTTGGAACTCTATAAATGATGGAAATGGCATAGAAAGGCACACCAAGGGTATGTTTCTTGGACACAATTTTTGGTATATATTTATGATCGCTTTGACTCTGACACCCATCATTTAGGTCGTTTGACCAAGTTGAAGAAAACTGGGATAGCATAAGACTTTGTAACAACATTTGAGAACTTGAATTTTAGAATGTAGGGCATGTCAGATGCCTTATAGAGGGAATTATTTATCAATGGCCTAAAAGATGAAATTTGTGCCCATGTTCTCATGGCATGCCCCTAGTCTTAGTTGGAAGCTACTCAATTATCCAAGGAAGCACAACAAATTCTTTCCTCCCAGATCCACAAAACATCCTTTCCTCCTCGCCCTAAACCCACCAATTCCTCCCCTCCTACAACTCCCCTCAAGATCTAGAAATGAACCATGGATGAAATGGTTCAATGGAAACTCAAGGGTCTTTGTTATAATTGTGATGAAAAATATTTTTCCGGGCACAAGTGTAAGGAAAATAATATTTTTATGGCCATAATTGAGGATGTTTATGAAGAAGAGGTCATTGTTTCACCTATGAACGAGATAACACCACCATGTGATCTAATCCCATTTTTTGATCCACCGGGAATTGAATTGATAATTTCACTTAATTCCCTCACTCGCTTCTCTGATCCCCAGACCCTCAAATTGAATTTTTACATTAAAAATAGGAAATTCATCATCCTTGTGGATAGTGGTAGCACCCATAATTTTATTCATCACTACATTTCCCAAGAAGTCAATTGTTACATCCTTGTCATCAATAATTTTCAAATCATAGAGGTTCCATGAAATGTGGGGGACATTGTGAAAATGCGAGGCTCCAAATTGGTCAGTATCACCTGAAATCCCATATGTTTTCTATAGACATGGGTGTTTGTGAGATTTTTCTCGGTTCCGAATGGTTACACACTTTTGGCCCCATTCTCATGGATTTAAAGGACTTAACCATGCAATTCCAACACAAGGGACACCATTATAAGTTCCAAGGAATCACAATAGCCTCAAGTGAGATCATTAGTTCCCATTGCATGGAAAACATCCTCAAAAAGGGTCATTATGGAATTATTTCTGAACTCCAATACATTCAAGTTGTTGAGACACCCTGTGTGCATCCAGACATCCAATATATCCCCTCCTCCCACTAAGTTGTTTTTACCACACCCAAATAACTTCCGCCTTCCCATGGTGCCCATTATCATTCCATTCCTCTCATACCACACATTCTTCCTTCCAATGTTCATATTTATCATCAACCATTTTCCCAGAACAATGAAATTGATAAAAAAAATCATGAATTTCTAGAAGCCTATTTTATTCATCCTAGTACCAACCCCTATTCTTCCCATGTTTTCATGGTACTCAAGAAATAAGGTACTTGGCACATGTATCCAGATTTTCGTTCCCTAAAATAACTCACAATCAAAGACAAATTCCCAATTCCTTTCATTGATGACCTCTTGGATGAATTGAGTGGTGCTCAGTACTTCACAAAACCCAATCTTTGTTCTGTCTACCACCAGATCCGTATGAAATAAGAAGACATTCCAAAGACTGCATTTCAAACTCATGAGGGTCACTATGAGTTATTGGTAATTCCGTTGGTCTGTGTAATTCTCCATCCACTTTACAAAGTCTCCCTAACCCCTCATGTACGTATAATAATATATTTTCATGTAATAAAGGTCGATATTAATAAGGCCTAATAATAAGGGAGAATAAGTCAAATGTAATAAGACCTAATATAATATTTTGCTTGTAGAGAAATATTCCTCTGGATTATTGTTTTGGGTATATAGATTTAGTATAAATAGGAGTAGAGAGAATGAGAATCTTTTTCTTGAGAAATATTGTAATAGAGAATTTCTCTACTGGAGGTTTCCCCCCGAAAGAGGAATGTGAACATTGTTTCCTATAAATAAAGGTATTGTTTTGGTGTTGTGGTTTCATCTATTGTGTTATTCCACTATTATTCTATGCAATATTTATTTTTTCGACTATTATAATATATATGGTACCTTACAAACCAACCCAAGATGCAAATCCTATTATTATTTATTGCATGGACCGCTTTCATGGATGAGAGGATGCTCTATAAATATTGATCGACATTATACCATATGGATATACTGGAGGTAATGCTTCAGAAAATAAGAGTTAACCATCATCATTCCCACACAAAAATAATTTGAACACACGATTGTATGATCCCCCTGCATTATTGATAGAGGAAAATGCACAAATTCTTTGTTGCAGTGGGATTTTAATAATCTGCAGATGGTCGAATTCTATATTTCATTAAAATACTTTTGAAATAGACACAAGATATGAGTAATGACGATCATATCTCATGTCATTTGGGTCAATGGTCTCATTATGTCTTGATGGTTGTATGCATGTATTAAAATCGATAGAAGTCAAGGACTATATAAAGAATTTTATAGAATGTATCTCGACTTGCCTTGGCACACATGCAATCATTTTTGTAGAAACATCATGGAAAGTGATATTTTTTTGACAAATGGACAATATGTCATGCCACATATTCATTGTATTGATGTGCAAAGAGGAAATCATCATATGCATGGAACTTAGTGGATAATACTCAAAAGATAAGATTTGAAGATTTTAAACTTCTCTTCATCCACCTTGAGCATCTCGCTCTCAGCCCACTGAAACTGAAATTGTTTGTGATAGAGGAGTAAGAGAATCACAATATGGAATCACACACTTTTTTGTTTTCAAAATTCAAATACTTAATGTGTTATCACACTAAGTTGCCTTGGGTATTTAGCCCTTAGTTTTAAATTTTTCTAAGCCTTTAGGTATTTAAATTTTGATTTATTTTTTTAAAGTGTGATTTACTTAGGTTACCTTGAATAAATGAACGCTTAAGTCATGACTCAAGTTTTGACCCTCACATAGATGTTTTGGCCTAGGTTCAATTTCTTGGCTTATGTTTTGACCCACTTCATGACTTGAAACTAAGCCTGACTCACCCCATGACCAACTTGACTTGACATGTCACTCTCCTCACTCATGCCTTCGTAGACATTTAATGCTATCCCTTTGTCCTCTTAAAATGGTCAAATCAACTTTTTGAAAAAGGAGTGCTACCATCTCATTAGGATTTTCTGTAGCACACTTCTTGTCCTTCATTTTTGCCATGATTTGTTATCATAGTGATGATGTCATGTTTGTATTGTTTTCAATTCCTTGGTTAGTTAAAATATTCCCTTGAGGATTTGATCTTTATGAGATTTATAACGGTTTTCAAAGTTTGAAATGTTCAAAAATCTTGGAGCTACTAAAACTATCAATTCAGACCAATTGACAGAGGTGTTATGGGATCGGTTACTGAGGTATATTTGGAGGTGGAGATGCTCATGATACTCTCCTAAAAATATGCATAACTCCAATTTATCATCGATTTTTCCAGGTATCCCATGGTTTCCCTCCTCTGCATATCAAATTTGAGATAGTAATTGTCGCCTGGAACTTGGGTAGTGATCGTCTCTGCAAGTCGTCCTTTCCTTCACACCTATTTATCGTTTCTTCTGTACAAACCTTTATTCATTGTCACCTGGCACTTAGTTACCAGAAAAAAATTCACCTTTATTTCAAAGAAGTTGAATTTCCCAAGAAATGTTTGCTCCTTGTATGCGCACTACGCTACCCAAAAGTGTTGTTGAACCTCATTGTTGTTTCCCCTGCCTCTTTCAATTTTCGATTGGAATGATTTTAACCATTTTTCAAAGACCAACACAGTGATTTCCTTCACCTATGATTATTCCTTAGTTTTAATATTTGTAAACAGTCAAGGGAAGGAAATTTGTAGCCATTGTTTTCCAAAGCCAACAAGCAGTTTGAGTTAGGGGAGAATCCTGGGTAAAGACAACCATTGTTCACTATCAATCCCTATTGAAGTCTGAATCCAATGTTTTTCCTAGCCTTCACTTCACCTTAACTTTTGACCTCTCGTCCTCATCTATGGAGACACCTTAGAAGAAGAAATATCACAAGGGACGTACTATGGTAAGAACTGAACTTGCATACATGCATTTGTTTGAGGCAAAGCCCATGGTTAGAGATGTTTTTCAAAGGGTGGGCTTCCTTGATTTCTTCCAAAACATGTAGAGGGCTCATCCTGAGGTGGCAAAGCAATTTGACTAAAATTTAGATGGCCTCGAGACCAAGGTAGGAGACATAGAGTTTGAGGTGTCTAAAACCTCCATTTCAGCAGCCATATGGATTCCTATCATAGGAGAGAAATGGTTTAAATCCATGGCTTTGAATGAAACCTTCTCCAAAGACTTCCTTAAGCCATAGTATCAGACTGATAACATGTCCAAATGGGTACCAAGAAGTCATCTAGTTGGAGAGTTTTATAAAATTTTGAAGATCATTCAAACATACTTCACATGTGAGGGGAGGTTTAATACACTATACCAATACCATATAAATCTTTTGCTTCATTTTACTGGTAAATATGAAATGAACATTCCTTTATACTTGTTGAGAAGCACGGGGAAAATTTCAGATAGAGTTCAATTCAAATCAAAGGCTGTGGATACTAGCATTTTTCATTTTGGTTTGATTATAATGTTGGTTTTAGAAGAACTAAGAAAGAGGAACATTCCATGGGAAGAATTCATTGTTTATGCTCACATGAAGTTGGACATAACATCCACCCCTCGATCAAAGTTACAGAGTCCTATGCCATCCACTAGCACTGATCCAAAAGGTACCTACAAGAAAAGAAAGAGTAAGGCCCCTACTCAAGACTAGGAGGTCATTAAGGAAGTTGAGAGATAGAGAAGGAGGCCTACCATTCTCCACAGAGAGACCTTTCACCCCTCCTGCACCAAAATTAGAAGAGGTCCCTTCCTCTACTAAATCCACAGCCAAGAAGGGAAGGAAACTAAACTTCTCTTCATTTCCTTCAACAACTAGCACCAACGTCAGAAAGCATTTTAGAAGATCATCAACTCTCAAAGAGGCCATTGAAATACAAGTCCTACCAAAGGATTCCATTCTAAAGAAGAAGAGAGATAAGGGCAAAGGCATTGAGAATCCTATTAATATGGTAGAAGTAGTCCCTATGCAACAGGAAGATGAATCCACGAAGAATCCTAATGAGGCTATCCATATCACCACTCCACCTAGCAACCAGACCTTCAAAAGATTGATTAAACACTCCATTGAAGCTAGGAAGGAGGTGTCTCGTTTGAAATCACAAGGCCTATCTGAAAGGATTAAGATGAAATAACTCATGGATGGTTATAGCCACACTCTTGATTTATGAATATTTGCAGCAAGAAGGGCCCAACCTCTCCATAAGCATCTCAAGAACCTTTATAGGCAAAACAGAGACTTTCAGTCTCAGAATAGAAAAATCAAAGCATAGTTACAATAATTCAAGGATGAGATGGCTCAAATAAATTTGAATGTATTCGTTGAGGCTGCCATTGAGAAGGAGAAACCAATATCCAAGAAAAGAACACTTCTAGTGAACAACCCTATTACTACAAAAGGGAAGCATGTTGATGTGCTAAAATGAAGTCCTCCTTCCACAAGAAAGAGTGTCAAGTTGATGAAGTGATTGGTGAAAGGTGAGCTCCAATTTTTAGAATGGCCCCTTTCTACAAGGACAAGTGATTAAGGAATTATTACTTTTTTGCCACTTATACAGGATTTACAATCTTCTAATGCATACAACTCAAGGTTTTTATTGCTTTGAAAAGAGTTAATCTCTTCAACGGAAATAACACAGACATTTTGTAGCACTATGGCACTACGAAATTGTCTAATTTGCATATACTATCAGTATGATAACTATAGCGCTACCTAATATCCCAAGAATGGTGTAGCGATGCCACTGCGAATACCATGGGGTGCTACCAAAACATTTAAGTAGTGAAATGAAGACACTGCAAATTCCATAGGATGATACATATTTGTTTTGAGGTCGAGTGCTACCAAATTATGTGCACAGATACACAGGCATGGCACTACTGAAATTTACACAAAGAATAAATTACATAGGATTTGGCACTACTGAAATGTTAACAGAGGATGAATTACGCAAAGAAACACACAAGCTTGATGCTTCCCATTCTGTAGGCCTATTTTGCAGGTTGTGCTACATAATTGCAGAGAGTTTTGTGGAGGCGCTACAAAATCTCGCTACCTAAAGTGCTACCAAATGAAGCTACCAACAGGTTCCTGAAATCAAGGGGTTTGAGTTATCATCCTTGTGAGTGGCTGATAAGGTGGAGAGTGGTTGAGATGGTAGCTAGCAGCATGATGACAAGCTTACAACCTCTCCAAGACACTTGGCATACAAGAGGATGTGCATCAATGAATATCAAGTTAGTTTAAAGTTGGTTTGATCAGTGCCCAACATTTTCCTTTTTTATAGCATAGTTGTTAGCCTAGTTGTTAGATGAAATAACTATTTGGATAATTTTATGGGAGGAAGGCCAGTTCACACCTCCAGTTGTTTCCTTCTCTTTTTGTTATAAATAGACTTTCCAAATTCTTTAGTAGGTTCGAATGGTTGAGATAGGATCCATTATTGTAATATTTTGTTGAAGCTACTGGTTAACTAGTTATGTACTTGATTTGAGACTTCTTGATTAATATAAATCAACTTTCTTATTCCATCTTATTTGCCTCTGATACTAAATTATTCATGATTGAGTGATTCACATCGATTGTTGTAGTTGTATTATGATGAATGTTTGATTATAGTATTGTTATGATGTTCTTCAGTTTCCTTAAGCTTTGAATTCAATAAGAGCTTGTGTTTGAGTTTTTCCTCCTTAGGCCGCTTGAAGACTTGATGTCCATAGCAAAACTTTACATTTTACTCACCAAAATATTCTCTCTATTCACCTTTACTCCCACTTACTGACTGAAGTTGATCAAGACCCCAATTTCTTGTGCATGCTAGCCCATGATTCTAACTTAGAACATTATTATCTTGAGTCTTATCCATTTCACCTATTTAAATTCATTTACATTTACATATAACCTAATGGGTACTAGGCTTACATTGTATGCAATCTAAGGGTGATTCCTAGTGCTAACATAATGTAAATGATTTAACCTCTATAACCCACTTCCTCTATAGCATTTTCTAATTGACAGTTTCCAAGTCAAGTGTAATCACTAACTTCACATGCCTCTAGTGAGTATGTAATCGATCAACGTAAAACTTATATCAGAGTCACATTTTTTATTCTTAAATCCAACAACAACTCCATTTGATTATGTTTTTGTCCTTTAATCATTGAAAAGGATGACATTATGGTGTGATCCCTCCATTCTTTTGTTTTTGACACTTTATTTTGTTGTTGTATGAAACCCTAATACTAGCACATCCACATAATTGTGGCTAATGAACGTCGATAGGTGTATTTCATTTCCAATCCCTAATTAGGGTTTATGATAGAATTAGGGTTTGTAAATTAAATATTCTTATCAACATTTAGCAGCCACAATTACATGGCTATGCTAGTTTCTAGAACAATTTTATATGCTAAGGTGTTATAGCAGTAGTTAATTTCGTTAACATATCATATGTTAGTATTCGATTTATTATGTTCCATCCATAATTTCACGAGGTTTTTTTTAAACCTATGAATGTTTCATCAAATTGTTTGTGTTATTCAACTCTAGAGATAACTAGTAACATCATTTGCACTTTTTTAAGGATAAGTGTTTGTAGTTTTTGTTTTGTTATTTCATTGAAATTGTAGATTATCTCTTTGGTCAATGCAAGTTATAAAGTTCTGTTCACAATTGCAATTGCACAATCCTGTATAGGTCAATTGAATCACTAATATAATGAAACAAAATCCCTGTGACAAAGAAATTTCCTGAGCCTTATATGTGAGAGTTTATCCCAAGGGGTTGGAAATCATTTCTTGAATTTTTCCTTCTTGGTCTAAATAACCAGTTAATACTATGCATTGAATGACAACTCAGTCACACATATACATAAACAATTCTCAGATAATTGGCTTAGGTTGATGGACAGTTGGTATGGATTTTTGGTTTTCATTGATGTAAACCATTGGAGAGCGATATTGTAGATTGATGTCAACCCTTAGTGATTGATTTCAACCCTTGGACAAAGTCTGGTAGCGAATTCTGGTAGCACAAAGGTTTGGGTAATGTTCCCAAGGTTGTTTCATGTATAATTGTATGAGTTTTAATATGTTTGAAGGTAAGAATATTCTATATGGATAATAAATTTCATTCCATTTTTGGTGGTATGTGTAACATCACATCACTCCACATGGTTAGAGAGTTATGGCCATGAGAAGTTGGAAAACCCAGGTTTGGGTAATGGACCCAAGTTTGTTTGATGGATAACGGTATGAGTTTTGATATATCTGTAGGAAATACTATTCTAGATGGATATTACATGTCATGTCATTTCCAGTGGTATGTGGAACGTCACATAACTCCTCACGGTTAGAGATTTATGGCCATGTGAAGTTGGAGAACCCTCATGAGTCATCTAGAAGCCCCAAAAGATCAAAGTAGTCAAAGTGGTTTAAAAGATTTTAGAAGGTAAATAATAAATTGAAATGATGAGTGTACTATAAGTCAGAGTGAATACAAAAGAAATTATTTCAATAATAATGTTAATGGAGAAATTACTAAGTTGACAAGTGGTTAGAAGTGGGTTAACCCTAAAATAAGGAAAGTGGGTTAAGACGGTTAAAAGGTAACCCCTTGAGGAAGCTACATGAAAGTATAAATAAGAGGCAAGGATCTCTCATTTTAATCACACTTGAGCATATTGAATATCTACATGTGAATGAGGTAACCAAATGATATCTAAGCCTAATTTCAGAGGGAAGGTGAAGTAAATAAGGTCAAAATTCAAGGGAGGATAAATTCCTTTGATGATGCTTTCTAAGGTACGTTATTTACAGGTCATCTAACCATTTTCTCAATAAAGTTGTTTCTAGAATGATTCAGACCATGAAATTGGGAGTCCATTGACAAAACATATCCAAGTATATGTGGTACAAATTTTAACTTATCAATTGTTTTAGTTTTGGATTTACACTCTGTGGAAAATAGGGTTTGTGGCTAGTCCCAAAACTAGTCTAAAACATGTGATTCAGGTAAAAATTTCATAACGTATTCATAAAAGATCGAAATTCAGTAAGACCAAATGTGTCAGTTAGAGTACAATATGTAGTATTCTATGTACAATTTTCAGATCCATACAACAAATATTTCCTGTGGGGCACACTCTACAAGTTAGCTCTCTAGAATAATCCAAAATTCAACAAGGTATGTCATTTTTTTCTATAAGTCCTTTTTTGAGAGGTTCCAAGTAGTGACACCTAGAGGAATTGCATAAAATAAACTAGAGAAGATTGTGTACCATTTTCAGATCTTTACTCATTATAGGTACATATTTATTATTATTTCATGTTAGGGTTATTGACTAATCCCAAACTAGTCATGTGAGACTAAAGTAAAGTTTGAGGAAAATTCTAGTCTCTTGTTGTTAAAGTTAAGGAATGTTTGTATGTATGTGATCATATACACCAGTTCTATTACAAATTTACAAATCAGATTTGGATGATGAAATGGATGAGGGCTTTTGGTTGAGGTACATTTTGGGTACTTGGTTGAGACAAGTTGTTGATGAGTTGGCACATACATGAGGTGTATAGTTGATGATGTTGGTACATCTTGATGAGTCATAGTTGATGAGTAGTTGATACATGATTGGTACATACTTGGTACATAGTTGGAGGCACTTGTTAGTAGTATTGTTGAAAGATGGTTTATGGATGATGTAGCATACTTGTATTGGTATATTATTAGAAGAACATATTGATCTTGGTGATGATTATGAGTTGTTTTGTTATGCTTGGTTGATGCACATCTTTGAGAGTTGTCTTGGTTATTGATATTGATGAGTATATATGATCTGGTTGATAAGATTGATGATATAGGTTGTTTGGACAGGTTGTTGTGACAAGTTATTCGTACAGGTTTGGTGCATGGTTGATGCACTCATTGATGGTATAGGTTAAGGTATAGGTTGGTGCATGGATGATGCACTTGTTTATGGTACAGGTTGATTACAGGTTGTTTTGTACATGTTG
>JASDQU010680983.1:15748-50639 GCA_032191745.1 Picea mariana
CGGATAATGGTATTTTTTGGACCCCCTAACCGGTCTATTTTTAATGATGGGGGGGGTTCAGAATGGTATGTTTTTTCTGGCAGGCCCCCTTTTTCTAACGTGGCAGGAATCCATTGCTCCAGACTCCTGCCACTTACCACTTACCATTTTCTAACATACCCCCTATCTCCCCATGACATCATTTTCCATTGTTTTCCCCTAAGGGTCTCATCTCATTACTCTGTCAGTCCATTCCCCCTATTCACCTGTTACAAGTCCCTTCACCATAGTCATTTCCCAATCAACACCCTCCACGTCACACGGTCGTATTCGTCATTCGTTGTTACCTGCCATCTCACGCTCTAAAAGACCCATTGACCATTTATTACAGCCTAACTTATCCATTAGCCTGCTGATCTGTCCCCCATGCCCAATAGATATCCCTTTGCTCAAAACTACTCTTTTCCTTCATTCTCCCATTGCTTACTTTGTCCTCGCACCAGAGATTTTCTCCCTTTCTTATCTCTGTTTCAGTCAGTCATCCAAAGCCACAGTCATCCCCACTAATGTTTTGTTTGAATTGCAGGTATTTTCACAGTGATGGCACCAAAATCCAAGAAAGAAGAAGCCGAGGAAAATCCTTTCCTCCTGCCTCCTGTTGACCTCGACAAGATCCATTTGGCCGACAAATATCACTTAATCACAGATACCAGGTGCAAATTTGACTTCGTGGATTTGTCGTCATGGCTCAAAGACACTTTCTTGGATCAAAGCAATGAAATTGGTCTCTGGGAGTCCAACCTTCCTCTATATCTTTTCCCCCGGGTTCACCATTTCCCTGAATTTTCCCTCAAATGCCAGGCTCATTACCTCCTCGATCAGAGAGCCATAGTATCTTCATCAGGATAAAATATGTTCTTTATCACACTAGAGGCCATTGATCAAATGATGCAGATACCCAAAACTGAATCTACCTCCCCTTTTAATCTTGAAGTCATAACAGAGTTGTAAAAGAAACTATCTTTCCCTCGGAGAGCCCAAATTTTTTATCTTTTCCTCCCACAGGCTTCTTAGCTCCCCAAGAAAAATCCCCCATATCCTTCCTCCCTGTTCTCAGAGAAGGGAAACCAAGTCAGTTCATCGCTCTATGCTCTGCTCAGTTATTTTTCAAACCAATGGGTGGATGAACCCATATTGGGTTTTATGTCAATTTTCTCCACAGAAGAAAAACCTACCACTCAGTTCGACTACAGCACTTTCCTGGCGGATAGTATTCACGAGAAGTTTTCAAATTTCTCCACAGAGGGCATGTTCTAGTATTCCTTAATACTAGCCTACATGTTCACTTTCTTTCAAGCGGACAGGTTCTCCTTTTCAATGCAGAAAATGGACAAAGACGGGAGGCCGCAGGCGGTAATAGCTTGGACTCCGCTACTTAGACAAAATTCTGTAGAGCTCAATTTCAAACATTTTACTGAGCAGTTTTTCCACCTAGTGATGAGCATGCTTAGTGGCAGACCTGAACAAAGAATAAATGAGGATATTGATAGGATCTTACACCTCTCGGACCTTGCAAAAACTGGAGATTGGTATCTTTACCAAAACCACACTAATATCAGAGTATATGGATGTGATTTAGCTCCATACAAATTGCCCATGTATCTGCCCATGAGGATATTTTCCCTGGAGTACATAAGGCAAATGATTAACTCCGATGACATACATTTTGTGTCTCTAAAAAAGAAACAACAACTTAGAATTAAAGGGAAAATAGGGTCTTTCATCTGTAATAGTTGAGGCACCAAGGAGGAAGCAGATAGACTGTTGAAAGAAATGAAGTTTCATGTTAGTTTCATATGGCACTATGATCCATGCGGGATAATTTCTGAGATGAGGGTTAAAAATAAAAATGTTCCATATGTTCATACACCCAAGACTGAGATAGAGAAGTTCACAAATCAAACAGAATGGGAGTCGAACACTCTAGTAGAGATAGAACAGCAGGACCCTTCGGTCACCATCTCATAGACAACTACACCACAGTTTCCCAAAGAGAAAAGATCCAGGAAGGATACTTCAGCTTTCGTCACCGAAGTCTCGGCTAAAGATTTCCAATTACACACCAAAAGGACAAAAGCCAGTCATACATCTGACATGATTGGTGAAAAGGAAATCCAATCCACTACAGCTATGAAAGATGATTGGTCACTTCTTAGCACAAGAAGCAAACAGATCATGTCTACAGTTTCGTCCAAGAAGCCTACAGATACTCCACTAGTTGACTAGTCAAGTAAAGTAGGACCAAAGTTGAGTGTTTTTGAGAAGTATGACCTGATCAAAAAGAAAAATCAGACGCTAACCAACAGTACTTATGCTCAGTTTTGGAAATAGACATCAACGGAACAACACAGACTGTTGTCTGCATTCGATACAGAGAAGGGTAGAATGCACATGGATTTTCTGCAAGCACAGGTGTCGGACCTGAAAGCTATCACTGATTACAAAAGAGCAACATTCGAGTTTCATACTAGAGATGTGCATCTCGATGATTAGATGGATCTACATAGGAAAACTGGAGAAATGGTTTTCTCCATGTTGGCAAATGCTTCTGTTGCGGCTGCTAAATTACATGTATCTCGGAGCAATGTTCAGACACAGCTGAAATTAGAAAAGATATCATCCTTTGCAAAGGATAAAAGAACTAAGACATTGAAGAATTAGTCCTCAAGATCGGGTATGACCCCTCGAATGTGAAAGAAGTCGAGGAGATGTTAAAAAAGAAAAATGTCGATATAGCATCTCTGAGGAAATAGTTGAAACTGCCACCAACAGAAGATGCACAAGCAAAGAAGATAGCTAAGACGGAAGGGGAAAAGGATGAGATGCTCAAGTTGATCATGGAGCAAAATGCACAGTTGAAAGAGATGGAAGTAGAACTAGAAAGGTTAGTGAAAGAGAAGGAACAATCAAAGCCTATGGAAGTCATTCCATTGAGCATAGTTCCACTCACAGGAGTAAGCATAGCATCTACAGTGGGAATCCCCTCAGAAGAAATTCCCTCAGCAACTCCACTAACAGCTCTGGAAAAGACAGTAGAACTGGAAAAATCCATGGAGAAGATGAACTTGCAAGAGATAGAGATTGGCATACTTAAAAAGGAGGCTGCAAACCTTCAAGAACTCAAGTCTTCTTACCAAACCAGTTACTCCATGGAGAAACAAACATCATACAAGCTCAAACATGAATTCTAACATCTTCAAAAGAAAACAGTGGTAGGCAAAACACTTGTTGAGGCCAAGGAAAGTGTCTAGATGGATATCTCCAAATCCATAAATGAAATATGGCCTATGGTACAAATCATGTTTGAGCAAAATGAACTGGTGCAAAGAAGCAAGAAGGCTATTGAGAGAATAAGAGGAGAATTGGGAGAGATGCCCACATAAGCCACTGAGATCATTAAATTTCTGAATTCAAAAACTAGAGAAGACTTAAAGGAGTTGAAGATTGAATATAGGATGGAAACCATCCTCTAGGTCAAGAGGGTTCTGACCAAAAGAAGACTAGTGCTACAGCTGGAGGAAAAGGTCCAAATTATGGACACAGGAGTGCAAAGATTTTTCAGCAAAATTGAAGCTCTGTAGAAGAAAGGCCTCCCTGGCTTAAGGGTCATAAATGACAAGTTAATGACACTCTCTGATTATAAAAATAAGCTAGCCACAGTGGCCAAAGATAGCTCAAAATTCTCGAGAATACAGGGAAGTATAATGGGCAAGGCATTCTTAGAAGCTTTGTAGTCAGACATCAGCATACAACACCAGATCTAGTATATTTTCATTGTCAAGCCAACTTTTTCCAAGTATACAGAGATGGATGAAATATACCAAAGACTACTCAAAGTCATCATTCCCAGTCACCTTTGATGGGAAAATCTATGCAATCTGACCGAGTAAGAGCTGAGGTGTCCAAGCCCAATCAGCAATCCAATCGGACGAAGTCGTGCAGAGGACTCACTAATGGTTTACCCCAGAAATCAACATGAAGATTTCAACACATCATCAAACAGTTCCTGAATTCTTGTATCTTGTTGAGTTAGTTAACTAAATTTAGAACTGCCACATCCTGATCTTTAATTATAGGATCGTATGTAATTTTTGATTATAAATACTTCAAACTTTGAAGTACTAGGGGTTGATCTTTACGTCATGTAAGCCATAAAGACTATAATTGTTTATCAGGAGATCTTCCAGTAATACAAAGGGATTTTTCACAGGATTGTCGCGTGTTATTCATTGGTGATGTTTACTTTTCTATGTTAAATGTTTCTCACTCAGTTGCCATATTGTTTTCTAATCTAATATTTTAAAAGTAGCGCATGTTGCAGGATTTATCTTTGTATACCCTGTTTCTAACTTTGAAAGATCTTAATGTTTATCTTTCTGATATTACAGTGAAGAAATTCTTAAATGCTTCTTTACTTTAATAGATATTCTCATCTTTTCTTCTATCCATCACTTTACTGCCAAAGAATCCAATGAATGCATTATCTTGCCCTACGAAAAGAATCTTTTAATTTTTATTTAGATCTCTGTCTTTATAATACAGACCCAATAGCCCAATGGAGGCGTAAAAAACTTTTCATCCAACTTAACAAAAACAAAAACAAACCATTCAATCTTATTTTATTTAACTAGCCTAATATCTCAAAGTTAAACATATCTAAATCCTACAGAGAGATCCCTCTCTGAAGCTGGTAGGGCTAGATTCTAGTTTCGAAGTGGTTGGATAAAGTTACCTCTGGTAAATTTCTTCTACTCTGAAAAGCTCTGGGAATTTACAGAGTGTTAACATAGTGGCGACTCCACTGGGGAACTGAACAAACTTTCAACCCCACGGTTTCATTTCTCTAGAAGAAAACATTGTTTCTGAACTAATTATAAATCTGAGAAAGAAATAATGTCTATAGGTTTTTAAAAGCTTGTACATATTAATCTCGGATTCATAAAAATAAAAATATATAAAATTAAAAAATCTAGCTCCTAAAAGAGCTTATACTCGATCCCACCCAGACCTAGAACCCGCAATAGCAACTGATAATCCAGAACAGTTACTCAGAAAGAAGACCATTGCAGAAGGTCCAGGGAGTCATAGTGCCCTTCACAGGTCCCCTTCTCTTCCAGAGGAACTTGTTTCCCTTTAGGATCTCGACTTTGACACCATTTTTGAACAAAATCTGATATCTTTATGACTGAAACTATTTTAGATCCAACCATCCTGCAACCCCAAACCCCTGAATTACTATCTCCCAGGGCGGACCTTGATGAAAGATTCTTTGGAGAATCTGACAAGCTAGAAATTTTTGTAGCGAATCTTGATCAAGTTGTACACAAATCCCACTTCCAGCAGTCAGTCAAACTTTCTGCCATATCTATCGCTGCAACCTCTGGAAAACCTCAACCCCCGCTCACTGTGTGCCTGCTAGTCCTTCATCCTCCTCATCTTCTGTCACCACTCCACCTATCATCCAAGTTGTTTTCCCGCCTCCTCCACCTATCATGGCGACCAGATATGCTCCCTCAGTGTTGGCCACACCTTTACACGCTATGCCCCAGGACTATCAAACAAGACTTCCACATTTTGATGGTACTGGGCCCTTGAACGCATAGCAACACATTGATAAAATGAATGACTATTTTGACTTGCAGGAAGTGGATGAAGTTGACGTTCAAATGAGACTATTTGCACAGAGTCTGACTGGGGACGTTAAGAAATGGTACAAAGGCTTACATGATGCATTAGTGGTCGACCTTGCAGCGTTTCAAAGAAGTTTTCCGGACAGATGGGAGGTACAATACAGGACTACTGCACCCGCTTCAACAATCTGTACAATGCAATTCCAGCCAATATTAAACCTCCATAAGGTTTGGCATTGATAAAATTCCCTGACAGTTTCGATGTTGATATGTCATATCAATTAAGGGAAAGAAACTCTACCACTCTGGAGGACATGCAGAAAAGTGCAATAAGTGTGGACGCCAACCTGTGAGCTAGAAGGGCACAGCAGAGGATGGAGAGGAGAGTCACGATTAAAGAGGAACCTTCCACATCCCCTTCCGATGCCAAATTGGATTCCTTATCTAGAGCAATGGAAAGGATGATGGAGAGACTTACTATAGCCGAAATAAATCCTCCTAGAGAAAACCCATCGGCTCCACAAATTCGGAATCCTAACTTTAGAAGAAATCCTCCTCAAACCAGGCAGAGAGATCCTAGGGATCAAAGAGAATAGAGGGGTCCTGCTCAATAGATCAGACCACCCCTACAGGAAAATTATGTTGATGAAGGTGAAGAGACAATTGAAGAATTAGATGACACGCATATAAACCTCATGGGTGTTCACAACAACGAAGCCATCTTCCTTACTCAGGAAGAGCAAGAAATTTTCCTTCTTTCTCAAACAGAGTTAAGTGACGAAGCTGAGGAGACAGATCAGCAGGCATTTGAAAGCGCCATTTTGGAGGTACACAGGCAGTACAATCTATGAAGCAAAAAGACAGATGAAAATTCCCCAAAAAAGGTAACCGAAATGAAGAAAACAGTCGAAACCAAGAAAACCTCTGATCTTTCTACCAAGAAGATCCCTGATAAAAGAAATGTTGAACCTACAACAAAAAGAAACCCTACCATTTTACAAAGATCAACGCAGACTGAGGTTTCATGAACCAATTGACCAAGTACTTCTACCCAGAAAACTATGGTGGACAGACCAGAATTGTTGAGCCAAAGTAGAACACCTACTCCTTTCAGCCTTGAAGGGGAATTAGCCAAAGTGAAGATTCCTATTCCCCTTTCTGATTTGATGAGTAAGAAGACTTACCGATCACAGGTGATCAAGGCGCTAATCATTGAGCTTGATATAGGCACGAAGGCCTTAACCATCGGATCCACGAATCATTCAGACATGGTAAATCTTACCGATGATCAACCTGAACTCTTGTTTGTCCCTGAAGTTGATGGTCAGTCTGACACTGGTGTTGTCACTCCTTTTTACATGAGCCTTAATATACATGACCTGCTTCTGCACAATGTTATGTTAGATTCTGGTGCTTCCCATAACCTGATGCCTAAAGCAATGATGGAAAAACTGGGACTCGAGGTCACCAGGCCCTACAAGGATTTGCACTCTTTTGACTCCAGCAAAGTCAAATGTATCAGGTTAATCAAAGACTTATGCATCACCCTAGTTTAGATTCCAGCAAAAAGCATGGTTATGGATGTTGTGGTCGTGGACATTCCCCCAAAATATGGTATATTCTTGTCCAGGTCTTGGGGGGCCAAGTTGAAAGGCATGTTGCAGTTGGATATGTCATATGCCACCATCCAAGTATTCAGACAACAGCGAAGGCTGTACAGAGAGACGCTGATGAAATACATGGTCAGCAGCCAAGAAAATCCACATGACTATGCTCTGTACTCTGTGCACTCCGATCTAGATTCCTTCATCCTGTATAACGACGGCGATATGGAAGAACAAATCGCTCAGCTGGAAAAAGATACATTTGACCTGAAAGAAGGCCAATAAATCACTGAGGCAAAAGGGAAGGAAATCGTAATAAGTGAAGACTTGCCAGCATATTTTTGGAGAATGGACTTCGATGGAGTTGTAAGCAAAGAGGGAGCTAGAGCAGGAGTTTGGTTGCATAATCACAAATCTAGGTATTCAGAGAACCATTCTTACAAACTAAATTTTCAATGCACTAACAACATAACTGAGTATGAAGCTTTGATGCTCAGTCTGAAACTACTAAAGAAGGTTGGTGCCAAACAAATCATGGTAAGAGGCGATTCTGAATTAATTATCAAACAAATTAAAGGTGAGTATGCAGCAAAACATCCCGGGCTTAGAGCTTATAGGAATGTTGTTTTGGATGCCCTTCAATGTTTCACAGAAATTGATTTGTAGGTGATGCCTAGGGGATAGAACATTTTAGCAGATGGTTTAGCTACATCAGTAGCTATATGCAAGATACCTTTTCGTTCCACTTGCTCGTACATGGTGGAGGTGAAGTGCAGACTGACTGTCCCGGACAACATCAGATACTAGTAGGTATTTGGGAACGATTACCAAATTGAAGATTTTCTACAATGTAAAAATGATTTTGAGTGTGCAAACATAGACTTAGAAAACGATGGTGAAAATGTAAATAAATTTGTTTTTGGAAATAATAGTGTAAATAAAATAGATTCAGAAGAATTAGGTCAAGATGAGATAGATTCTCATGTTTTTCATTTAAAGAGTAATGTTTTACCTAGGGGTTTAGTTCCGTTAGAAGACTTATTTGATTTTAATGATGTAGCTAAAAAACCTAAAATTGAAGCCAGTGGTAAAGAGGGTGAAGACTGTAACATAGGGACAGAAGAGAAACCCAAGATGGTAAAACTTTCCAAATCTTTACCCCCTGAGAAGAAACTTAAATACATTGAACTTTTCAAGGAAAATGTGGATGTGTTTGCTTGGGGTTATGAAGACTTAAAATCTTATGACACAAGCATCATACAACATAGGATCCCGATAAAAGAAGATCAAAAACCTTTCAGACAGAAACTTGGGAGAATCAATCCCAAGTTACTTCCCCTGATAGAAAAAGAAATCAAAAAGATGTATGATGCTAAAACCATAGTTCCCTTACGATGTTCCAAATGGGTTTCAAATCTGGTCCCAACCTAAAAGAAAACTGGGGAAATCAGGCTTTGCATTGATTTCTGAAACCTGAACAAGGTTTCCCTAAAGGAAAACTACCCACTGCCAAAAATGGACCACATATTACAAAAGGTAGTTGGATCTAGCCGAATCTCCTTATTGGATGGTTTCTCAGGCTATAACCAGGTTCTCATTCACCCAGATGATCAAGAGAAAATAGCTTTCACAACACCTTGGGGTACCTTCATGTACGTGAAAATGCCTTTCGGTTTGATGAACGTTGGTGCCACTTTCCAAAGAGTGATGGACATTGCTTTTGTGGAAGAACTTGACAGATTAATTGTCATTTATCTGGACAACGTAACTGTTTATTCCTAGTCTGATGAAGAGCACTTACGACATCTCAGACAAGTGTTTGAGAAATGCAGGAAATTTGGGATTTCTCTAAATCCTAAGAAAAGCCTTTTCGGATTAGAGGAAGGTAAATTGTTGGGACACATAATCTCTAAGGACAGAATTAAGATAGATCCCAGCAGAATAAAATCCATTCAGAAACTAGAACACCCAAGGAATATCAAAGAGCTACAATCTTTTATTGGCAAAATAAACTTCCTGAGAAGATTCATACCTAACCTGGCTGAGCTTCTTAGAAACATCACCAACATGTTAAAAAATGACACAAAAATAAAATGGGACACTGACTCCAAGCAGTCTTTTGAACAAGTTAAACATGCACTCACATAGGCTCCAGTCTTGATCAGTCCTGACTTCACCAAAGATTTTTACCTTTTCTCTTTTGCTTCTGAACATACCATTGCAACAATATTAGTATAGAAAAACAGCGAAGAGTATGAACAGTCCATAGCCTTTTTCAGTAAATCTTTAAGAGATGTTGCTTTGAATTATAAAATAATGGAGAAACAATCTTTTTCCCTGGTAAAAGCCATAAAGGATTTTAGAGTATATATTCTCCATTCCCACACCATTTCATACGTTCTGAATGCCATAGTAAAGGACATTTTAACCCAGGACAATCCAGATGGCAGAAGAGGAAAATGGATCGCTATTATTCTGGAGTATGACATAGAGATTAAGCCTACTAAAATGATTAAAGGTCAAGGTCTAGAAAAGTTAATGGCTGAGTCTAATTTCCACGCTCTTGATATTAATTTCTTAGCTGCAGTAGATGAACAGGGAGAGCAGGGGACTCCAAGTGTGAAGGAGGATTTTCATGCAGGAGACTGTGGTGGTCACCTGAGCTAGAATACCACATCTAATAAAATCCTTAGAGCTGGGTTCTATTGGCCTACACTATTCACTGATGTGCATCAGAAAGTGACTTTGTGTCATAAATGTCAGGTGTTCGAGGGCAAAAAGAATCTCCTTCCTTTGCCCCTGAAACCAACATCTGTTGAAGCTCCTTTCCAACAATGGGGATTAGAATTTATCGAAGAAATACACCCTCCCTCTTTGGGCTAGCACAAGTGGATTCTTACTGCTACGGACTATTTCATAAAATGGATTGAAGTTGTACCAAGCAGGCAAGCTACTGATTCTGTCATTATTAAATTTATAGAAAATAATATCTTGTCTCGTTTTGGGTGTCCAAGAAAAATCATAACTGACAATGCAGTTGCTTTCCTATCTAAGAATCTCATAGATTTTTGCAATCAGTATCATATCAGTTTGGGACACTCCACATCTTATTACCCTCAAGGAAATGGGCTAGCTGGGTCATCATATAAAACCTTGGTGAACATTATTAAGAATACGTTGCAAGAAAACAAAAATTCATGGCATAACAAGTTGGTTTTTGCACTGTGGGTCGACAGACTGACCACTAAGAGGTCAATTGGTATGTCTCCATATCATTTGGTCTATGGCACTGAAGTGATTTTTCCTACCTCCTTAGGGGTTCCCATCATGAAACTGCTGCAAGAGGTGTAAGCCGAGCTAAACGACTCCCAAAGAAGGATAAACCAAACGATCCACTTGCAACAGTCTAGAGAAGAAGTATACAACAAAACTCAGGTTGTCCAGGAGAGCATTAAAAAGATCTTTGATAAAAGAACTAAAGAAGATGACTTTGAGCTAGGTGATCTGGTTCTAAGGTGGGATGCTCGAAATGAAGATAAGGGGAAGCATGGAAAATTCGACAATCTATGGAAGGGACCTTACATGATTCAAGCATTCATAGGAAATAATGTTTTTATGCTCAACAACAGTGACGGGACCAATCTGTCAGGAGGACCTGTGAATGGAAGAATGTTGAAGCACTATTCCCCTCCTTAGTAGGGACCTTCAGTCACACCTTTCCATTGTACAAATCATTTCATTTTTATTACAATTTTTTAAGTGAATAACTTTGATCGGATGGTTGAAGCCCATAGAGAAGGCACCGAGCCATTAAAAAAGTTTTCAGAACATCAGGAAACAGGATTCTTAGCACTTCACAAGGAGAGTACCATACCCAGGTGGAGCCGCTGTTGTAACCCTATAATTTATAGGATCAACTGGTGACTGAAAATTTTATCCTTTTACTGCTTTGGTTGCCAAATAATTTTTCATTCTGCAAATAATTTGAGAAAAAAGAAAAAGAAAAATAAAATAAAGAAAAAGAATAAAAGAGGGCATAAAAGAAATTGAATAGATCCCCATGCAATAACAATGACTTGGTTCATACAGTTTAAACATGGCCAAGTCCTTTTAAACTGATGTTGATAGGATTAGTGAATAAGCTTGGCTAAACTGTTTAATCTTAGCCAAGCAAATTAGGTTAGCTAGTGAATAAATTTGACCAAACTGCCTAATCTTGGTCAAATAACCCCAGGATAGAGAAATTTCTTAGTCCAATTGTTTAATCTAGGCTAAATGTCATAGGTAAGTAGGTTACAGCATAGGTTAGTTTGCCTTATCTCAATAAAACAAGACATGATGATCGATGTTGAATCATATCTTTGATGTTTAAAATTTGGATGTCTAACCCCCATGGTGATAAAAACAAGGAAAGCCCGGGAAAACCCACATGAAGCGCTTATCCTAAGTTTTCAGAGAAAATATGAGTTTGTGTTCATAGATTAAATACGGCACACAGATGAATGGCTGAGGTGTTGGTGCTCAGATCTACGATTGACAAGTTTTTTTTGACAAAGGCGTGCATATGAATGACTGAGACGTCAGCGTCTAAATCCATGGTGGAGATTGAATTTCGAACACCCCTGACCATTCTTCCTTTAACATTGGGGTGGGGGGGGGGGTCTGGAATGTTGGTTAAACAATGTGCGCAGATCTATGGTCCAGTGGCAGGTGCGTCGATGGACGACTGATGGTATTTTTCGGACCCCCCTGACTGGTCTATTTTTAACGATGTCGGGGGGGTCCTGAATGGGATGCTTTTTTCTGGCGGGCCCCCTTTTTCTAACGTGGTAGGAATCCATCGCTTGAGACTCCTGCCACTTAACACTTACCATTTTTTGACATACTCCCCATCTCCCCATGACATCATTTTCCATTATTTTCCCCTAAGGGTCATGTCTCATTACTCTGTCAGTCCATTCCCCCTGCTCACCCATTACAAGTCCCTTCCCCATGGTTAGTTCCCAATCAACACCCTCCATGTCACCTGGTTGTATTCATCATTCATTTTTACCTGCCATCTCATGCTCCAAAAGACTCGTTGACCATTTATTACAAGCTAACTTATCCGTTAGCCTGTTGATCTGTCCCCCGCACCCAACAGATATCCGTTTGCTCAAAACTACTCTTTTCCTTCATTCTCCCATTGCTTACTTTGTCCTCGCACCAGAGATTTTCTCCCTGTCTTATCTCCATTTCAGTCATTCGTCCAAAGCCACAGTCATCCCCACTAACATTTTGTTTGAATTGCAAGTATTTTCACAGTGATTGCGCAAAAATCCAAGAAAGTCAAAGCCGAGGAAAATCCTTTCCTCCCGCCTCTAGCTAACCTCAACATGATCCATTTGGCAGACAAATATCACTTAATTGCAGACACCAGGTGTGAATTTGACTTCATGGATTTGTAGTCATGACTCAAAGACACTTTCTTGGATCAGAGCGATGAAATTGGGCTCTGGGAGTCCAACCTTCCTCTGTATCTTTTCCCCCAGGTTCACCATTTCCCTGAATTTTCCCTCAAATGCCAAGCTCATTACCTCCCCGACCAGAGAGCCATAGTATCTTCATCAGGAGAAACTATGTTCTTCATCACACCAAAGGCCATTGATCAGATGATGTAGATACCTAGAACTGAATCTACCTCCCCTTTTAATCTTCATGAAGTCATAACAGAGTTGTACCAGAAACTATCTTTCCTTCAGAGAGCCCAAATTTTTGAGCTTTACCTCCGACAGGCTACTCATCTCCCCAAGACAAATCCCCCATATCCTTCCTCCCTGTTCTTAGAGAAGGGAAACCAATTCATTTCATCGCTCTGTGCTCCACTTGTTTATTTTTCAGACCAATGGGTGGATGAACCCATATTGGGTTTTCTGTCCATTTTCTCCACAGAAGAAAAACCTACCACTCAGTTCAACTACAGCATTTTCCTGGCGGACAATATTCATGAGCAATTTTCAAATTTCACTACAGAGGGCATGTTCCGGTATTCCTCAATACTGGCCTACATGTTCACTTTCTTTTAAGTGGACAGGTTCTCCTTTTCAATGCAGAAAATGGACAAAGACGAGAGGCAGCAAGCGGTAACAGCTTGGACTCCGCTACTCAGACAAAATTCCACAGAGTTCAATTTCAAATAGTTTATCGAGCAGTTTTAGCACCCAGTGGTGAGCATGCTCAGTGGCAGACATGAACCAAGAATAAATGAGGAGATTGAGAGGATCTTACACCTCTCGGACCTTGCAAAAACTGGATACTGGTATCTTTACCAAAACCCCACCAAGATCAAAGTATATGGATGTGAGTTAGCTCCATACTAACTGCCCAAGTATCTTCCCGTGAGGATATTTTCCCTAGAGTACATAAGAAAAATAATTAACTCCGATGACATACATTTTGTGTCTCTGAAAAGGAAACAACATCTTAGAATTAAAGGGAAAATAGGGTCTTTCATCTGTAATAGCTGAGGCATCGGGGAGGAAGCAGACAGACTGTTGAAAGAAATGAAGTTTCATGTTAGTTTCATATGGCACTATGATCTATGCTGGATAATTTCTAAGATGAGGGTTAAAAATAAAAATGTTCCATATGTTCATACACCCAAGCCTGAGATAGAGAAGTTCGCAAATCAAACAGAATGGGAGCCGAACACTCTGGTAGATATAGAATAGTAGGACCCTTCAGTCACCATCTCACAGACAACTACACCAGAGTTTCCCAAAGAGAAAAGATCCAGGAAGGATACTTCACCTTCCGTCACCGAAGTCTTGGCTGAAGATTTCCAATTACACACAAAAAGGCCAAAAGCCAGTCATACATCTGACACGGCTGGTGAAACAAAAATCCAATCCACTACAATTATGAAAGATGATCAGTCACTTCTTAGCACAAGAAGCAAACAGATCGTGTCTACAGTTTCGTCCAAGAATCCTACGGATACTCCACTAGTTGACCAGCCGAGTAAAGTAGGACCAAAGTTGAGTGTTTTTTAGAAGTATGACCTGATCAAAAAGAAAAATCAGACGTTGACCAACAGTACTTATGCTCAGTTTTGGAAATAGACATCAATGACATAGCACAGACTATTGTCTTCATTCGATACAGAGAAGGGTAGAATGCACATGGATTTTCTACAGGCACAGGTGCCGGACCCAAAAGCAATCGTTGATTACAAAAGAGCAACATTTGAATTTCATACTAGAGATGTGCATCCCACTGATCAGATGGATCTGCACAGGCAAACTGGATAAATGGTTTTCTCCATGTTAGCAAATTCTTCTAATGTGATTTCTAAATTACAGGTATCTTTGAGCAATGTTTAGACACAGCTGAAATTAGAAAAGATATCATCCTTTGCAAAGGATAACATAATTAAGATGTTGGAAGAATTGGTCCTCAAGATTGGGTATGACCCCTCGAATGTGAAACCAGTCGAGGAGATGTTAAAAAATAAAAATGCTGATATAGCATCTATGAGGAAACAGTTGAAATTGCCACCAACAGAAGATGCGCAGGCAAAGGAGATAGCTGAGACAGAAGGGGAAAAGGATGAGATGCTCAAGTTGATCATGGAGCATAATGCACATTTGAAAGAGATGGAAGAAAAATTGGAAAGGTTAGTGAAAGGGAAGGAACAATTAAAGCCTATGGAAGTCATTCCATTGAGCACAGTTCCATTCAAAGGAGTAAGCACAGCATCTACAGTGGGAATACCCTTAGCAGAAATTCCCTCAGCAACTCCACTAACAGCTCTAGAGAAGACAGTAGAACTGGAAAAATCCATGGAGGAGATGAACTTGCAAGAGACAAAGATTGGTAGACTTAAAAAAGAGGTTGAGAACCTTCAAGAACTCAAGTCTTCTTACCAAACCAGTTACTCCATGGACAAATAAGCATCAGACAAGCTCAAACAGGAATTGCAACAGCTTCAAAAGCAAACAGTGGCAGGAAAAACACTTGCTGAGGCCAAGGAAAGTGTCTAGATGGATATCTCCAAATCCATTGGCCTATGGTACAAATCATGTTCGAGCAAAACGAACTGATGCAAAGAAGCAAGCAGGCTATTGAGAGAATAAGAGGAGAATTGGGAGAGATTCCCACAGAAGCCATTGAGATCATTAAATTTTTGAATTCAAAAACCAGAGAAGAGTTAGAGGAGTTGAAGATTGAAGATAGGATGGAAGCCATCCTTTAGGTCAAGAGGGCTTTGACCAAAAGAGGACTAATGCTACAGCTGGAGGAAAAGGTCTAGATTATGGAGACAGGATTGCAAAGATTTTTCAGCAAAATTGAAGCTCTACAGAAGAAAGGCCTCCCTGGCTTAAGGGTCATAAATGACAAGTTAATGACACTCTCTGATTATAAAAAGAATCTAGCCACAGTGGCCAAATATAGATAAAAATTCTCAGGAATACAGGGCAGTATAACAGGCAAGGTGTTCTTAGAAGCTTTGCATTCAGACAACAACATACAGCACGAGATCCAGTATATTTTCATCGTCAAGCCAACTTTTTCCAAGTATACAGAGATGGATGAAATATACTGAAGACTACTCAAAGTCATCATTCCCAATCACCTTCGATGGGAAGAGCTATGCAATCTGATCGAGTAAGAGATGAGGTGTCCAAGCCCAGTCAACAATCTAATAGGACGAAGTCGTGCAGAGAACTCACCAACGGTTTACCCCATAAATCAGCATGAAGATTTCAACACATCATCAAACAGTTCCTAAATTTTTGTATCTTGTTGAGTTAGTTAGCTAAATTTAGAACTGCCACATCCTGATCTTTAATGATAGGATCGTATGCAATTTTTTATTATAAATACTTCAAACTTTGAAGTACCAGGGGTTGATCTTTACGTCCTACAAGCCATAAAGACTGTAATTGTTTATCAAGAGATCTTCCAGTAATACAAAGGGATTATTCACAGGATTCTCGCGTGTTATTCATTGGTGATGTTTACTTTTTTGTGTTAAATGTTTCTCTTGCTTAGTTTCCATATTGTTTTCTAATCTAATCTTTTAAAAGTAGAGCATGTTGCAGGATTTATCTTTGTATACCTATTTCCGACTTTGAAAGTTCTTAATGTTTATCTTTCTGATATTACAGTGAATAAATTCTTAAATGCTTCTTTACTTTAATAGATATTCTCATCTTTTCTGCTATCCATCACTTTACTGCTAAAGAATCCAATGAATGCATTATCTTGCCCTGTGAAAAAGAATCTTTTAATTTCTATTTAGATCTCTGTCTTTATAATACAGACCCCATAGCCCAATGGAGGCATAAAAACATTTTCATCCAACTTAACAAAAACAAAAACAAACCATTCAAGCTTATTTTATTTAACTAGCTTAATATCTCAAAGTTAAAACATATCTAAATCATACAGAGAGATCTCTCTCTGAAGCTGATAGGGCTAGATTCTAGTTTCGAAGTGGTTGGATAAAGTTACCTATGGTAAATTTCTTTCACTCTGACAACCTCTAGGAATTTATAGAGTGTTAACAAGAGCCATGAAATTAATCCAATAGTTCCACAAGGGGATCTATGGGGGACATTTTTCACTAGTGGTGAGAACCCGTCAAATCATCCAAGTTTGTTTTTATTGGCCAATGCTATTTAAAGACTCCTATGAATTCATTCGAAAATGCATCCCATGTCAAACGTTATCAATAAAAATGAAAAGGGTTGTTATTCCCTTACAAAAATCTATGGTAGAGCAACCATTCATTCAGTGGGGTTTAGATGTGATTGGTCCAATGCATCCTAAATCTAGCAAGGGGTACTCATATATTGTTACAACAACTGACTATTTTACAAAATGGCAAGAAGCAGCAGATTCAATAAATGTAAATTCAGACCAATCGATCCATTTCTGCAAAGAAAGTATACTATCCAGATTCATTGTGCGAGAAAAAATCATAACTAATAATGGTTCAATATTGATTCGATCTAAATTCACAAGATTTTATGGTGAATATGGAATAGTCATGGGTCAATATTCTAATTCCTACCCTCAAGGAAATGGAATGGAAGAATCAACAAAAAATACATTGATTCAAATTATCAATAATACTATTGAAGATAACCCCAAGAATTGGCATAATAAGTTGATAGACTCACTCTGGGAAAGTCGAATTACTCCAAAAAAGGGAATTGTACATTCTCCTTTCACTTTGGTATATGAGAAAGAAGCAAGACTACCCTTGCACATGGAACTGAATGCATTAACATTAGTCATGAATGATGATGAATATGATAAAAAATCACCAATGCAAAGGAGATATAATGAACTTCTACAACTCGAGGAACAAAGAGAGAAGGAAGTATTAGAAATGAAAAAAAGAAAGATATAATTAACAAGTATTTGGATAAAAGTGAAACTTCAAAGGATTTCCAAAAAGACCAGTTAGTTTTTCTCTAGAATAAAGAGAAAGAAAAAACATCATCCCACACAAAATTTGAAGATCTTTGGATTGGCCCATACCAAATTGAAAAAATAATCGGTCATAATTCATACATACTCAAAGACATGAAGGGTGTAATTCAGTCGTTGCTCAACAATGGTAAATATCTGAAGCATTTTTTTAGTTGATTCCCCATTAATAAAAAACCTTGTCCATAGTATTTCTTGTACTTACTTTTAGTTTGTTTTCTTATTTTTGACTCCATGGCCCAATGGAACATGATTCTAGGTTCTCAACAACCTGCAGGGGGTCACTGTCCCACAGTTGGATCCAAATGTTGATCCACATTTTTTATCAGTTTGGTGTTTTCATTAGGCCACTCTTAGGATTTCCCTTACCCTTTTCATTTCTTACTTTCCCTTGTTGTTCTTCTCTGCTATCAAATGTTTTCGAGCACTTAGTCATTTTTATAATCATTTGGAGCGAAGCAACACAAATCTCATTTCCATAGGCCTATAAGTCTGTCGTATCATACGTACGAATTCATGATTCTAACATTTATTATATTTTACCTTTGAATACATTTCATTTCACTTTCACCTTTTATACTTTGACATTTTTCAAAAATGCAGATTCGGAGCTGCATAGAATTAGCCAAACTTTCTTTAATTCCTAGGTCTGAAACCCCACACTCACCAAAATGCATTGGTCCTTTTTCTTTTAACATTATTTTTTCTTCCGATACATAGTCAAATTTTCCACCAAATCGGATGCAAATTCACATTCTTCCCATTAGTCTTTTTCTTGAGTTCTCATGTCCATAACTCTGCAAGTTTGCATCCCTCTTAAACACTTAACCACATTTGTGATCCCAATGCGGACCTCTTTACCCTTTCCTGAAGTCACGTTGATAAGCATGTAGGTCTGAAACTCCGCATATCCGTGTTACATGGTTTTTACTTCCCATAACAAAACATCATTCCACACCTTCATACTTAAAAAATTTCATCCATGATAATATCACATCAACACTTCCCCATCACATTTATTATCCCATCCACATCAGTTGACACTCGTATAAACATAATTTCATTATTAATGCATAACACATCGATTAAAGGTCGCAATAAATCCAAATCTCATGTAAGTTGATGACATTTAAAGCATGATTGATGATTCATCGAGTTATCAAGGTAGTATGTGGTAGAATTTAATAAAATAAAATATGCCAAGTTGTAAGTATTGACACTAGCGCCACCTTTTGTCAAAAGCATAAAAGAATGTCATGAAATAAAGAGGAATTTTTTTGTGGAGATACACTGAATACACTGGGTCATGAAGATCAACAGTTCTAGTGGTCCATAACATATAAGTACTACAAGGCTCTTTCATAAACCGAAAATCATACGAACCTAATCTGGACCTCGGGAATAACATTAGAAAGATGTGTTCCAGAAGCGACTGACATGAAGGAGATTGTTCAATGGTGCATATATAAATTCATTTTTGAATGAAGAATAATTCAAATGGAAGGTCATCAACTCATTTATATAGCTCCTTTATAATTCTCCAAAATGATACAACTTCCTACATCAACTATGCGATTCAAGAGAAAAGAAGATTATGAATTTTTGAAGAAACATAAAGGAGGAAGGAACTTTTGAGAAATTACTTGGAGGATCTAACCTATAACACTGGTACTTCCATAATAAAGTTAATTTCATTGAGGTACCCGTACATATAACTTGCATGGTTATTTGTCTACATTGTTGGTTTAGAATCTACTATTTTTGTATCAAGAAATGTTATATATGCTATGCATTTTTCCCTGCATGAAAAAGCCATCATTGATTGGGGTTATGTTATCTGAAGTGAAATTTACTTCCAACTAAATAACCTCTAAAGGACTCAAAAATTTTATATGACTTCTTACCTCATTTTCACCATTTCTTATGGCCATGTTTTTTACGACTTGCCATGGGAAAAACATGTTGATTTAATTTGGAGCCATTCTATGCATGGTATTTGGTCCTATACATACATAAAGCTCAATACAGTTTCTACCCAGTTCAAAATAAATTCATTTCAAAATTCAAAAAAATAATATTTGGATAGAACACAGCAAGGTTATCCTGGGAAGCAACTACTTCTCTCTTTGGAAAATGGGTTTATGAATTGTCTAAACAATTTAATGTAATTAGATTATTTGGTAGTAAGGAAAATCCTTTACTTTTACCATTTTATACATCAAATAAAATCTTTGTCAGAGAAGTATGCAGGTAATACAAGACTTGGGACCACTTCTTCCATGGAAAGAGGAAAAAACCAATTTACACCCCTACCATGGAAAGATGGGAATTTCATTGTTAAGCACATAACTCACCTTAATGAATTGGCAAGACATCATGAACAGTTAGGTTTGAAAAAAAAAAAAAATTGTTGAAGGTTTTGACCCAGATAACAAATTTACTACACATATGCAGTTAGTGGGCTATTCTTCACACTTCACCAAAATTGGACAATTTCAAGAGGGTGGCGGAGATAAATTGGATCTCTAAGAATTAACAGCCTACCAAATTTCAAACGACACGGGAAAAAAACAATAACACAAATGAAGGACATAGACAACATGACAAAGAAACAACAAGTTAAAACCCCAATTCATGAACAACATCCTAAAGAAGCACTCCATCAAGAATGAAGAATAGAACCAGTGGAATGGATACTAGAAAAACACCAGTTGGGAGCTCATATGACCTTGAGATAAAGACACACCGAGAAAAAGTCCTTAAAAAACACATGTTACATACACTCTCGTGAAAATAAAAAGAAATGTATCATCATCATAGTTAAACTCTCCATAAATCCAGGAAGTTCCCCATGCAATGGACATGGATGAGCTCATTGAAGAACATCGATATTTTTCACAAACGTTGTTAAAAATAAGAGAAATTTTGGATGCTATAATAACCCAAGATCCCGAAATATTTGAAGAGGAATTTATCGCTCTGCACCATGTGGGATACAATCGTGAAACTATGAAATTGTTGCTGGAAAAAGTCAATACCAAGAATAAAAGGTCATCGAAACAATTGAAATCTTCAATTGATTTGGATGGAGTACCACCATCTAAAATTGCAGACTTTCATGGAGCTACTGAAGAGGCATTAAAACAATCAATTCTTAATATGGAAAAAGAGAATTCAGAATTAAAGAGGATAAAAGAATTGGAAGTTGCTTTGGTACCAGGACCATTATTTCCATAACCTTTGAGTTTGATTCAACCTACACTTGAGTTAGGGGACATCCCAGAAAGCAATACAAAATACAAAGGCTCATCAAGTTTATTGCAAGTTGTAATAAAATATGTTGGCGATGCCATACAAAATAGAATTGATATAATTCAAGATATTTGGGAGCTTGCCCAAAGTATTGCTAGCTTTTCATCTAGAATACAAAATTCCAAAAAATACTTTGGAAAATGAAGAAGGATTTTTTAAGGAAGTTGTAAAGACATTCTCAGCTAAAGTATCAAGCTTAAATGAAGCCTGAAGGAAGAAAAAAAAACTTCTTTCTCCTAGCTATATGAAACAAATCAATGCATGTTGGCTAAGGAGAATCAAGGAATTAAGAGAAATGATAAATGAAATTAATGTATTAAGGAATAACAAAAGTGATTTATTTCTTAAACTTGTTATTCTTACTGAAGAATTGAATGGTCCTAATTTATTGATGAATACCATGATCTTGACCAAAGAATCTTTAATGGGATAACTTAGTGCATTGAACTTAGTGCATCGAAAGTTGCTTGGGCTAATGAATGTACCGAAACTATAGAATTTTTTGAAGATGAAGTTCAAAATTGGTTAGTTTGGTATCTCAATAGGAATGATGAAGTATATGACACATTTCATCAATGAGAGCTATAGTTGAGGGAATTTAAAAATCATTTGTTTGAAATTAATACTAAGCATGAAATTACCATGGCACCATTAACAAAATACATTTAGTGGTTGAAAAAAGCGTTAATCAAAATTACTGAACCAGAAAATCAAGAAACAATTACAGAGGATACGGAACCTCAAACACAACATACACCTATAAAGGATCTAGCTGCAAGAAAGTAAATATCACAAGAACTCTCCATCACAATGAGTCGAACATAATTTTACCCTTTAAGTTTTCCCTACGTTCATTTATGGTACAATCATTTTTCACATTGCCTGTGTATTCTCGATATTATGTGGGATTGAGGTTAATTCTTGGTTTTACTTATTTTATTTTCTAGGTACTTTCACTTTATGGTTTGCGGGAGTCCTATCCCATTCCTCTAGAAAAGGCGAATTCATTTTATTTTCTTTAAAGGCATTTACCTTTGTATTTAAAGAATTATTATTATTTTGAGACTCCAAGAGAGCTACTTAGGATGCTACATTACTATATTCTCAAAGAATTTGATCTGAATATCGAGTTTCCAAATGTTTCATCCAACATAATATATTTGGTTCTTTATGGAATGATACTTTAAAGTTATCTTCTAATTGTGGTCCATTTTATGTTCTTTCTATTCATGGGTTTTGTTCAATGTTTTGATGGATATATCAGCCCCTTATATTTTATGTGCATTTTATCTATTTACATGGTAAATATTGTACATATGATTTTATTTTAAAACACTTGGTCCCAATATTAGGTGTTTCTTTTCTTTGAATGTGAATGTAAATATTAAGTCTAGTCATTATGAGACTTTTTTTGTTTTGTTTTCATGGAATTATAAGAATAAGAGGAGCACCACCTCTTTAAAAATGTATGAGGATTTATATCCTCTTTAGGTTGAACTTAATACAATGAAACAGTATTTTAGATCAACACCTCTATAAGTGGAAAAAATTGGTGTTCGGGATTATTTTCACTAGGGGTGAAAGGTGCACAAAAGGGGAAAATTGGTAATATTCAATTGCCCATAACTTTTTGTTCAGTGCTTAGAATTGAGAAAGAACATGGTCATTGGAAATCTATTGGATAGGATAACCTATATATATTCTCATAATTTAGTTTTTAGCTAAAGGATCCTCAAGGAATTAGAAGGAAGGTGACTGGAGCATTAGTTCGACAATCTAAGAGTTGTCATTTTCATATTGTTGCATATTTTGACTGGAGAATCAATTCGAAAATCAGAGAGTTGATGTGAATTCAGTGTTAGCATTATTATCTATTTCACATAGAAAATTTTCCTTGGTTCCTAACATATTTACCTCTGTAAGTGAAAAAAATGGTGTTTGAGATTATTTTCGCTAGGGATGAAAGGTCCACAAAAGGGGTAAATTGGTAATATTCAATTGCCCATAAATTTTTGTCCGGTGCTTAGAATTGAGAAAGAAAGTGGTCATTGAAAATATATTGGATAGGAAAATCTATATATTCACTCAGAATTTAGTTTTTATCCAAAGGATCCTCAAGGAATCAGAAGGAAGGGGATTGGCGGATGTTACACATCAATATTACTCAATTTGATAAGTGTCGTATGTTCCTCTCAACTGTCGTAAGTGTCGCATGTTCCTTATAACTTTCACAAGTTGCTCACAAGTGTCACAAATGTCGTTTAAGCATACTGCCACAATAACGACACTAAGGAAGCACTTAAAGTATCTCATACACTTGATTTGGAGGAGGAAGAATGATTAAATGGAGTCAAGGAACTCTTATCACCTAAAAGGAGCCCTTAAAACAAGATTTTGAAGGAGAGCGCTCCCCTATGGCATCCTTAGGAGCACTGGCGCTCCCCCACAAGCTATTGGGAGCGTTATAACAACAAACCACCTCTTTGAAGGAGCGGTGCCCATCCTTAGAGTGTTGGTGCTCCCCTTGAGCCTCCTAGGGAGCGTTATAGTGCCCTGATGCCCCTTTTGAGGGAGCGCTATCTAATTTGAGGCAGTGGTTGGACCATTGAGGAGAATAAGGGGAGGATCTCTCAAGTTGAGAAGGAAGTTGCATTCGAATTCTTGGTTCCATCAGGAGATCCCTGATCTAAGGAGGGGATTCCTCAACTTATTCTAAAGATAACTCAAGAGGTTAAGCTTCTCCTAACCTATATAAGCAGGCTCTATGATGGTGAAAATGGGGAAGAATTTCTAGCATGAAACCTATGATATCATAGGAAACACACAGTCATCCAAAGGAGAGTGATCAATGAAGCTGCTATCATCTAGGTCGTGGATCTTTCGAGCAAGGGTTAGACAAAGGGGACTTGACGAAGCTGTCGCATTCACATCTACAATTGTAAGTACTGTTGTCGTTATTCTCATTAATATGACACGCTTGGCTTGTTTCTTTCTAGTTTGTGTCTGATCTTACATGAACTTATCGTTGATAGATAGATCTGTTTTAAAGATAATATCAATAGAGTAGGAAGTGGTCGTACTTTGTTTGTCTACAGGACTCATCGAGGAGTGAAATATTGTAGCTCAACTCGGAGCGTGCAGGGACAAACGTCGATAAAGAGGTACTTCTATTCTTCTTCCTTCTCATGTATTAGTTTGTATAGATTTGAAAGGAAGTCAGTGTCCACGTTAAGAATTTTTTGTCTTAGAGTTTAGGGTCTAGCTCTTTGAGGCAATCTACCTGTCCGCAGGGAGATTTTCCTACAACAGAAACTGGCGAATCCACTAGGGATCGAACCCAGAATCTCTGGACTCGCTAAAGCATACATCGACAGGCCCATATGGGACCGAACCCTTACTTCTTCCAGTTTTTTAAACAAAGGAAGAGGAACTTATCGAAGGTGAGTTATATCGAGCATGTGTTATCCTCCTCGAGCTCATTAAATAAAAAAGAGGTACTCGTCTATCTGGATAGGGGAAAAATTGAAAGAAGCAAGCCAAGCAGTCTCTTGAAAACACTACCAAGCAATTCTTAGAGTCTCCCTTGAACACAACACTTTGTCATTTGCATGCATCATAACCCACTGAACCTCTGCACTGAGCCAATCCTTTGAGTTTCTTACACTCCTTTGGGTCACCTGACGTAAGTCACAACATCCACTGCATCATCAAGTTTTGGTCGATGTCATGTTCTGTTGTTGTGCCTCAGTGTTCAAGGGAAGTATCTGCCTCGAGAGTCAACCATCCCAAATATCTTGCTTCAAAACCTGTGTCAGTCCATGTCCTTTTGATCCACCAATTACATCTCTATGTCCGTTTCGTTTCGTTGATGGGGGATACATCAAGGCCCTCCTTCGACGAGCCTATTCCTGTCGACTTCAACACATTATCTGGGAACTAGACTTAGAAACCAGTTAGTACTTTGGGACCTGCATGCCTCAATGGCAGGCCTCCTCACATTCAACAGTAGGTTTACATCATTGACCTCTGATCGGATGATTCCACAGATGTTCGACTCCATCTCATCCATTCACATTCGGTGGAATGTACTAGGGTACCTTGGGAATCATTAACATTAATGATGATCTCCCTCGCACTTGTTAACAGTTCACACCATTGACCAGTAATTAAGTGGTTTCTGCCATGTTCGACATCAGGACATCTATTCACATGGTTAGATTCGTACCATATTGGGATTGGTAAGAAGACCCTGGGTTGAGTGATCACTTTGATATATGATTTTCCTAGGTTGCGAAGGAGTTTCTATTGGACAAATGATACATACACGGTTACATAGATCCACTTTGTATTGTTCGTGGCTATGTCTTGTCATCTCGTAGATCCACTGTGTATTCTTCGTAGCTAAGATCAGTCCGAGTCATCAGAGTCTAGATCCACATTGTATATTCGGTGGCTATACCTTTTCATCAATACAAGTATGGATCCGCTGTGTATTTTATGGCGGCCATATCTTGCAAGTCTTGATCACCCAAGCATAGGTATGCCTACCTTGAGATTTGAAATATGTCATAACATTTGTTGGATGTTTGTGTGCAGCTTCCATCAGGTTCTCCAAGTCCATACCCTTGCTTGAAAAGTCTACAAAGCATTTCAGTTATCAGTTCTCATCTTCTAACTTCATGCTTTGGGGGGAATTTTGTTACACATCAATATTACTCAATTTGATAAGTGTCATATGTTCCTCTCAACTGTCGTAAGTGTCGCATGTTCCTTATAACTTTCGCAAGTTTCTCACAAGTGTCACAAATGTTGTTTAAGCATACTGCCACAATAACAACACTAATGAGGCACTTAAAGTATCTCATACACTTGATTTGGAGGAGGAAGAATGATTAACTGGAGTCAAGGAACTCTTATCACCTGAAAGGAGCCCTTAAAACAGGATTTTGAAGGAGAGCGCTCCCCTATGGCATCCTTAGGAGCACTAGCGCTCCCCCATAAGCTACTGGGAGCATTATAACAACAAACCACCTCTTTGAAGGAGTGTTGCCCATCCTTAGAGCATTGGTTCTCCCCTTCAACCTCCTAGGGAGCGTTATAGCGCCCTGATGCCCCTTTTGAGGGAGCGCTATCTAATTTGAGGCAGTGGTCAGCCCGTTGAGGAGAATAAGAGGAGGATCTCTCAAGTTTAGAAGGTAGTTGCATTCGAATTCTTGGTTCCATCAGAAGATCCCTGATCTAAGGAGTGGATTCCTAAACTTATTCTAAAGATAACTCAAGAGGTTAAGCTTCTCCTAACCTATATAAGCAGGCTCTATGATGGCGAAAATGGGGAAGAATTGCTAGCATGAAACCTATGATCTCATAGGAAACACACAGTCAGCCAAAGGAGAGTGATCAGTGAAGTTGCTATCATCCAGGTCATGGATCTTTCGAGCAAGGGTTATACAAAGGGGACTTGACGAAGCTGTCACATTCGCATCTACGATTGTAAGTACTGTTGTCGTTATTCTCATTAATATGACATGCTTGGCCTGTTTCTTTCTAGTTTGTGTCTGATCTTACATTAACTTATCATTGATAGATAGATATATTTTAAAGCTAATATCAATAGAGTAGGAAGTGGTCATACTTTGTTTGTCTACAGGACTCGTCGAGGAGCGAAAGATTGGAGCTCAACTTAGAGCATGCAAGGACAAATGTCGATAAAGAGGTACTTCTATTCTCCTTCCTTCTCATGTATTAGTTTGTATAGATTTGAAAGGAAGTCAGTGTCCACATTAAGCATTTTCTGTCTTAGAGTTTAGGGTCTAGCTCTTTGAGGAAATCTACCTATCCGCAGGGAGATTTTCCTACAACAGCGGACTTGAAGGATAACATTGAGAAAAATAGGAATTTCAGGAAGCCATAAATTTTGGCTGATAAATCATATTGAAGCATGAGTATGGTCATTGGAAAGATAGTCTAAAGGAAAACATGAAAGAAGGTATAATTTTTCTTGGGGAGAATCTATTTTCTCCATAAAGTTGTAGGAATAAGTGGAATTGGATTCCATAAACCATGTAACTGCTCGATGTGAAGATTTTTCCAAATAATGTCAAAATTTGGAGAAAATTTCCCATATTAGAGAGGTGATTGTTGGGTAAGGAAGAGTATTGAAACTCATGAGAGTTCCTATACATAATTATAGAGGCACATTTTAATTGCAATAGCTTAAAAAAATGAAAATGGGTTGAGATTATTAACAAGGAAATATTAATAAGAGAAGAGTGTTGTGTGATGGGATTTCTAGCAAGAGGATAATATTCCACAAATGAGGTTGTGTGGGTTTATCCAGAATTATCCCAGGGTCCATTAGACATGGAAGCAATTCAATCTTTTTCAGTTGTTTGAGAACTCAAAGAGATGAAGAGGGAAGTATAGGGATACATAGGAGGTATTTTAAACGGTGACAAAGGGAATATAAAGCAATGTGTACATAAGTTCTAGAGGGATTGGAAATCCAGGAAGCTAGTTTGTGGATAATGTTGGAATAGGATTCTTCTACACAAAGGAAGTAGGTGTGAGGTAGCACCACTAGTGGATATATTATATGGAAATGGAAGTCAACAAAGTTGGGTTTGGCTAGAGGTGCTCATCAAGAAAAGCAATTCAACAAGGGGCTACAAGATTTCAACATAAATAAAAATTGAAATAGATATGCACCGGTGTGCATAATGGAAGATGGAAGCATGTTTATGTTTATTCCTTGAAGTATCATGCTAATAATGGTGGACCTCCATAAGTTATATTGATGTTAAGTGTGCATTAATATGGATGCATGTACAACTTATGGGGTGAATAGTTGAAAGATAAGTTGTTGTCCACTCATGAGTGGAGATATTTTCAGCAGATGATAGAGGTGAAACAAGGAGTTGCATGTGGATATAGTCCCATGATACAGTACTAGATAAAGAACCTATTGGAAGGCCAGAGCCATTATTTGATGGTTGTTGAGAGATAGATAGTGGAATGCATAGGCCTTATTTTATTCCAAGAATCATGGATTACATTCTAAAAACATGCATGTGTGGAAGGATATAACTATTAATGGTAGAAATCTTGGGTAGAATATAGAGGAAAGGAAGTTTCCTCTATTATCATTTGTGTACATATGAGAAAAATGGCAGTGCATAGGATTTCATAGGTACAAAAGGATTCAAGGAAAACCATCTACAACAACAAAAAAATAAACAAACAAAGCTGGAATGAAAATGCAATGGAGTGCACAATGAAAGTGATGCATGATGAATATGATAAACATAGAATACATATGCATGGAGTAGGCATGATTAGGTTGAAGGATTGATTCATATTGATGTGCATTTGTGTATTTGGACATGCCTAAGAATGCATATGGAATGATTGTAGACTATGAGTAGTTATATATATATATATATATATATATATTATTTGAATAAGACTAATGATGGATTGTGTATCCATGAAAATTATTTATAGCATGGATGAATATGTTGATGATGTTGTTGCATATGAAAACCATCCATATGAAGAGAAGCATAGGATGGTAAAATATTGATTAAGAGGTAAATAAAGGGAGCCTACAAGCTGCCAAAACAATATTAGTTGGTTAGTTAGAATCAAGTAAATTGATAACAACCATGCAAATATGCATTTGGAGTTGTTTATGATGTATAAATGCTTAAGGGAATTGAGGTAAGAATCCTCTCAGCTAGATTTTCAATATTTGAAATTGATGTAAAGGCAGAGGAACTTGAATATACAAATGTTATTGATGCTTGAATGGGTTTATATGGGAATTTAATTGCATATTATGTTGTATTGGTTATGACATCATAAACAAGTCAAGTCATGAGACATTACTCATGTTGTAGCAATGAATTCCATTAGAGATGGCCATGTGTGAGGCCATGATGTGGTTGAAAATGTAAGAGATATAGCATCATACAAGTGTGTAATGATATTCCCCTTTATAACTGATGTTTGGACTGCAACCTCTTTGCTGACACAAGACAACACTAAGGGAGTTAGATTCATAGTGTTGTGTAAGGGTCGAAGAGGAAGGTATATGAATGATCAATAAAGTAATTGGGGAAGAGTTTGGATAATTTGTGAAGGAATTGGATATACCTTCCAACTCACCATGGTGGAATGCATGAAATAGATATATGGTATTCCAGAGTCAATGTAAGGATGCATTGTGTAAATATGGTCATTGGTATTGGCACATTGGTTTTATTTATTGGAAATGTTTGACTGCAATATGAAAATTTTGGAAGTCGGTAATGCATATGTGAGTAGTGATGGTTTCATTCCATTTAATGTAAATAATATTTGGAAGTGATGGAATTTTTAGATTAATATAATTATGAAAATCACTTCATGGGATAAATGCAAGTGTTGCAGTGAAATGATATTGTGTATGAAATACAAACAACTTGTTTGGAAGCATGAAAGTTGAGGAAATTGTAGGTAGAGTGGTATTGTATATGGAAATGATGTAATCCCATAAGGAATAATTATATCTATAGCTGCAAAAGCCAAGATAATGAGCAGAAATCTCATGCCTCAAAAATTTTATTTTCCTATGTAAAACATATTTGAGAAATTACTAATTGAAAAAATGTTATGATATGCTAATTCTTTGTTTGGTTGCATGGAAATTGAGAAAACTGTAGGAAGAATGGTCTTGGATATGGAAGAGATGTAAGCCCATAAGAAAGACTGACATATACTACTAAAAGGACCAAACATAATGAGTAGAAAACTCATGCTTGGGAAATTTTGTTTTCCTGTATAAAACGAATTTGAAAAAAAAAATTAAAATTGAAAATTTTATGATGATGTATCATATTGGATGTATGCATATGATGTATATGAGATTATTTCCATAGGTTACATGTTTCTAGTGGAATTCTAGCGGCAAGTTTGGGTTCTCCTATGCAAGAACACCTTGGAAAATTATGTAATCACCCGAGGAATTGTATAAGAATGAAAGGGATGCATGAGCCTAAAGGGTGAGTAAAGCAAGGAATCAAAACTCCAAAAGAGAAGAGAAGAAGAAAGTTTTTACACTTGCATAAGAACCAAATTTTTAGGCCCAAAGTGTGAACTCATGTGTGGGAGTTGCACTATCGAAGAGCTAGGTTGTAAATTATGAAGAGTGAACTCATGTGTGGGAGTTGCACTATCGAAGAACTAGGTTGTAAATTCTGAAGAGTGAACTCTTGTGTGAGTTGCACTACAGTAGCAAGGTTGTTGTTGGTTATTTACTAGTAATTTTCCTAGTAGTGAGTTCCTTGAGTTCCAAGTATTGAGGTTCCTATTTACCTTTTTCAGAGAGACCCTAATAAAGGAATGGTGCATCCTGATGGATTGAGGACAATGAAGGGTGAACATTCCTTGGGTCAACCCTGATAAAAGAATGGTACACCGCAATGGACTAAGAGCATTGAAGGGGGTGCATTCCTTCAGTTGGGCCAATCAATAGGAAGAGATTTGGTGAAAATCAGGATAGTTGTAGGAGAAGGCCACTGGGTTATGTATCTATGTCTTGGGGCCAGAGAACCTATCTATTTATGGTTTTAGGGCCAAAGTTCCTATGTACTTATATTTAGGATGAAATCCTTGTGTGTTATTAGGTCAAAGAGCCTATATATTGATTAAATATCAGAAATAATAGCATTGTAATTTTATGTAAACTATATGGTGTTATGCACCGAGGACAGTGCAAAAATAAGGAGGGGAATGTAACATCCCAAATTTTAATTCCCAAAAATTATAACGTAATTGTGTAAATGTGAATTAGGTCGGTGAGTCGATATGTTGGGACGAAGAGACCGTATTGATTAAAATGGTCAAGGACCAAACTATATATTTTGTACATTGATATGATTAATAAAAGTAGTAATCATTGGTTGCGATACGAGAGGGATGAAAACGATGGGGGGATATGATTCCACCAAAGAAACGGCTCCAAGGGGGATTGTATTCATGGGTATTAATCCAACCCACATTCTTAAAATTATTATCATTGTGTATAACCTTATATTTTGTTGTTGATTGTTCCCAAGGCCAATCATTTATTTTGTGTAAGAGGGTGGGTGTGAGGAGTCATATCCCATAGTTATTGGGAAGCATGGGGCTGAAGTACAATCAACATTGGGTAGAGCGAGAAGTCACATGGTGTAACATCCCAATTTTAACCCTTATGAACTATAATGTATTATGTAATTGTGACTTAGGATGGTGAGCCGATAAAGTTGAAAAAGGGCCAGACTGCCTAGGAAATGTAATACTTCATATACATTAATAAAATATATTGATGGCTACAAGGAAGACAAGGACAAAAGAGATAGGGGGATATGATTCCATGAGAGAGAGGGATTGAGGGGATAAGTATTTTTACTATTATTTTATTTTACCCATAATTTATTTTATGGAGAAAAGGAGTTACATGAGCTTCTTGGGAGGGAGGCCATGTGGCTCTTGTCTTCATGTAATTTAAACATCCCTTGGGGTTTTTTTGGGTCTTCTTTGTCTTCTCCTCCTTGTTCTTGTTCTTCTTATTCTTCCTTTTTCCTCACTCATTCGGGCTAACTCATGTGCTCTTAGTATGAGCATGGAAAAAAATGGTTTTTTGGGTAGCTCNTGGAAGGAGATGGACAAGCCTGAGGGACTGTGGGGCAGAGAAGGGGGTCCATTCTATTGGGTTGTGCAGGTTGGGTAGAAGAGATTTCATGTACTTTGGATTGTTGTGAGTGTTGAAAGGAATGTGATAGCTTGAGGGTTGAAAGGCCTATTAGTTATGAGATTGATGGAAGTTTGGATAGAACTATCCACAACTAAGAATCCTTGGAGTTTCCAGCGGGATATTTCCTAACCAGTAGCACTAGAGCCCTGGAGAGAAATGGAACATCCTGAGGGACTGCATAGAAGAGAAGGGTGTTTGTTTCTTTGGGTTGTGTAGGTTGAGGGGGAAATAGAGATGGAATTTCAGAATTGTTGTGAGTTTGAGAAACGTGAGAGCTAGCTATCCAATTGTTTTGTGCTTAGACTTGGCCTAGGACCTGCCCTTGTCACGTCATAACCCTGGCTCGGGGGTGACCTATTGTTGAGAGTAAAAGAACAACAATGTCTATGGTTGGGAGGAACATCCTTGGTCTGTAGCCAATTGGTGAATATTTACTTGAAAAGATAAGTGCTTTCTGTCAAACGTTATCTGTATAATGTATATTCTGTTGTGTATTTAACTATCTATGAAATATGTATTTATAATGTTCTTTTCTACTAGTTATTTGTTGTCCGTGGCACTTTGTTTATTTCCTTTATGTTGTAGCAGGGATCTTTTCTTATGCATGTTTTTTTCATGCCTCTTTTATTAACTTAGAATTTATTTGAATTCGAGATAATTCACTCTTAAGTGATTCCCTGGACTACAGTGTGCCTCGCCTGTGGGTGGTTGGGTGTGTTGCAGTCAGATCAGAGTAGTGTAGCCCAACCCATGGGTGGCTAGGTACATTATTGATCGGTATCAAATATACTAGTTGAAAAATCAGACCGATATGGCCCAGATTTGTTGGTCAGAGTCTCGTGGTTGAGATCAATTTACGACCTTGAAATTTTGAAGCTCAGGATGAATGGTTTTGCAAAGTCTACGTAGAATATAGAACGTCAGAGATCCTTTGTAAGGGATCGAAGGATCGTGACCATCCCTTTCGAATTCGGGAGAAATCGCCACCGTGGGATCGAGGGATATTTGGATTGTTGGATCGGAGGGTAGGTGAACAAGGGCCATCAAATGAAGGTGAAAACAGAGGTTGGGAAAGGTTAAGTCTCAACTGTCATATCTAGTTGATCGATCGTTAGCCATCGATCAAGCCTAAGTGAAAAAGGTAAGACTTCAAAACTTCACCGCTTCGGTGATCTTGGTAGGCAGGAAAAGCCTGAACTACCGACAACTGGAGTCACAAAGTCTCGTCAATCGACCGATATGATAGGAGGCGTGGGGTAATCTTCATCGTAGATCGTGGTCACCCTATGTTGACCACTTCTAGAGTTTTAATTCTGGGAGTTTAAACCTTGTTGAACTGCTACAACCTGAAGCCCCGAAGCGTCAAAGTCTGGGAATTCCCGTCGACCGTTAGATTGAGGAAAGGTCTTCNCATAACTTTTCCAGTCTGACGAATACTAAGGATATTGCATAATGAAGCACTGAAGCCCTGAAGTGTTGAATTCACGAAAGTGTAAAGTTGTGATGTCAAGCAGACCATCGGATCTGGAGCAGTGATTTTGGATCATCCATGTGGTTGATGATGTGTCTTATGCCACGTGGAAGGGGTGTCAAGTGGGGATACGTGTCACCCAGTTTTAGTACCTTTTGGAACCTGATCCATTCATTTTTAAGTGACATGTGGCACATGTGCCACGGGTCCACATCACCCTAGGTGACATCAACATTATGTGTCATCTCCGGGAGCATGTGAATCTAAGGGTGTCCAAGTTTCTATTAGTAAAAAAGTGTCAAAGCCCGAATTCGCAAAGGTGTGTAGGTCGTCAATCTAAGATCCCTTCGAGAACTCTCTCGATCATTGGATCAAGAAGAGGGAGCAGAGGTAAGTACTTCAAAGGATTGCCACTTCGGGGAAGTTAAATACTTAGGAATGGTAATATCTCGGAGCCCCGGAGCGTCGAATTTCCAGAGTGTTTGAGAATCCTCAGTCTCAATGCCTGATTAATTCTTGACCATCCGTGGATGAACAAGGTAAGCACTTTGGAGGATTATCAGTCTAAGGAGGTGGAAGATTCGGAATGAAAATATCCGAAAGCCCTGGAGTGATGGACTTCCAAATTGGTTTAGATTCATCTGTCTCGGCGCTTTATTAAGTCATATTCGTTGATCTCATTGAAACCTCTAGATGGGGACATGAACGTCCATTCGATGGGAGATTAAATATCGATCATCCATTTTTTCTAGTGGAGTTATTAAAATCTTCGATGAAGTGTAAATCTGGAGGAAAAAATAAGTTGATAGGGGAAAACAATCGAAGGATGAATTCCAGAGGACTTGGTCCCAGCGTCGGTCCCATGCTAAGGTAAAAAGGGCCTGGAAGCTACCAACCCTTAGACTTGGTGTTCGTGGAAGATATTGTGTAGAAAAAGATAGAGTGGGGCGTTAAAGGGTGATTAAGCCCACGGTTCTGAGTTGTGATCATGTGGATCATCGTTTGAAGGAAGTGATTGTGTGGAATTCAATTTCTGTATCAGCTAAGGGGGTTGAAAGTAGGTTTTTTTTCAAGGAGCCCTAACTTCCAGCTTTGATATTGAATTGGGGTGAGCTTTCATTTGTTGGAAATTTGATTCGAAGGAGAATGATGTGGAATTAGTCTATTTTGTATAACTATGATATAATTTTTCTTCATGAATTAAACAGAAAAGATACATGTAAATTTAATTGACAAATTTTGTATGATATGTATAATTCTAACCAAATGATTGCTTGCATATTTTGGTAGGTGTAGAGGTATAATCAAATCAATTGCAATCTAGGATAATATGTTAGGGTCATGGAGGCATGACAGAGCTTGCAGGAGTTGGATGAGGAAATAAAGATCTACAATGAAAGTAATGAAGGTGTAAAAAGGACTCAAGAATAGTGGAACAAGTGTATTAGTCAACAACTACAGGATCCGAATAAATTGTAGGTACTACAAAAGTAAGAACCCTCACATAGGATATGAATCTAGAAAGTTAAAAATGTCATGGATGGGAATAAAAGGAAAAGTGTGAAAGAGATCCACTCTTGAT
>JASDQU010680983.1:50689-62697 GCA_032191745.1 Picea mariana
ATGGATCGGAATAAAAGGAAAAGTGTGAAAGAGATCCACTCTTGATACCAAAGTTCACAACAAAAAGCAGGATGCCAATGCAGATAATTGGGAATGCCCTCTCACTTGCAAAGTGTCATTGAGTGAAAATGGACTTCCATTGGGAATGGAATTAAGTGTGAAAGGTATGGTTTCATAGGGAAAGGTTAATGAAGTAACCTAATGGAAAATTAAGGATTAATAGTATTTGATTGAAGAACGTTGTAGTAGAGTGATGGAATGTTTGAGCTACTTCATTCCAGGGTGTTGTAATGTTTCATAAAGGTAAAGTTGGATATGACTGCCTAGGAGAGGCTACTAAAAATAGAACACATTAGTTGGATTGCAGAATGGCCAAGTGGAACTTGGATGGAAATTTTCTAGACCAAGGAACCATAGTGCATATAAGCAGAAAGGAAGAAAAGAAGGAATCACACAAGGAAGCAAGGATCTAAATAAGTTCAAGGACAACCAACTACAACATAAATAAATAAGTGAATTAAAACATAAATCCACTAGAGTTCATGAGGCATACAATGAAGTGAAAATGCATATGCATTAGTAGGAATGATGAAAGTAAATGCTTGGTGCATATGGATGTGTAATTGCACATTCTTTGATATGCTTATAACATGCTTTTGAACTTAGAATAGTATATTACTATGAAATAATGTTTGATTGTGACTAATGATGGATTATGAATTCAGGAAAAATGGTATAGCAGGGTTAAAGATGTGGATGTTGTTGTTATGATTTCCATCTAGGTGAAGACCCATGAGGGTGGTAGGAATACTGATCAAAATGATGAAGGAGGAAATATGTGAGCTTCTACAAAATCGGTTGGTCAGATAGCATCAAGTAGGTTGATAAAAACCAGGAAGGTGTGCATTTATTTTGTGTTTATGCATACATGTTGAAGGGGATTGAGGTAAGAATTCCCTCGGTTAATTTTTAATATTTAAATTGATATGTAATGGCTAAAGTCCTAGAGTATGTAAATTTTGTTGATTCTAGAATTCATTTAGATAAAATGTTGTTCCATATTATGTTATGATTGGTTATGGGATCATAACTAGGTTAATTCAGGAGACATACTCCTTCTATAATAATGAATATCCATAGAGATGGTCATGTGTAAGACCATATTATGGTTGTATATGGAAGGGATATAGCACTATGTGAGTGCTCAATGGTATCTATTGTATATCTGATGTTTGGACTGCAACCTTTTTGTCAATACTGAAGAGCACTTAAGGATTATATTCTTGGTGTTATGTTTGGCTTGAAAAGGAAGGTATCCAAATAGTTAGGAAAGCAGTAGGAAGTGTGTGGATGATGTGTTGAGTCATTGTCCAGACCTTCCAACTCATCGTGGTGGAATGCATGACATAGTTGTCTGGTATTATGTAGCCAATGCATGAATGCATTGTGTAGATGTGGCCACTGGTATTGGGACATTGATTTCTATTTTATTTAGTAAGTAATTGTTGCATCATGAATATCGTGGTACTGAAAATATGTAATGATAGATAGATGCATCATATTTAATATGAGTACTAGTTGAAGGTGATTAGTTGAAGGTGATTAGATTGTTTTTTGTTACAATTCCAAGATTTGTTTTTGGAGCTATTAAAAATATTGCAAGTGATAATACATGAATCATTGAATGCAATGGGTTGAATGCATGTATATATTATATAACATAGAAATGATTATGCTAATAGTTGAAATGATGTGAGTATTGCTAACTCATGAAGTTGAAAACACTTCAGGAATGGTTAGATATTACAACAAGAAATTTGCACGTTAAAGTAGCTACATAATGATAAATTGCACAAAAGCTCTGTTGGGAAGACATAGTAATACATAGTAATACATAGTAATACAAATATTTCTAGATAGAAGAAACAAAATATTGGTTAATAATACATGTGTAAAGAATGATGGGTCATTCCATTCAATATTCGAATTCCATTTAATGCTAAGAATTGATGGAAGTAATTGAATTGTAGTTGTAAAGAATTATGAGGTCACTTTTTACCCTATATATATATATATATCTTGTACATGAGATATTGCCAATTTGTTTGGCTGAGGAATGTTGAAATTGGAGGAAGAAAGGGTCTTGAATATGGCAGAGATGTAAGGCCATAAGGAATATTGATATCTACAGTTGCAAAGCCAAACATTATGAGTAGAAAGCTCATGCTTGAGAAAATTTTGTTTTCCTGTATAAAAAATATTGACATTTATGATTGAAAATGATTATAGTGATATATCATGATGAATGTATATGTATAATACAAATGAGATGTTTGATATGCAAGCTGGAAAGCATGGAAATGACTATTGTTGTGACAGGAGAACCCTGTGTCCCTATAAATATTCATGCGCAAGAACACCTTGGCTAGGAAAGATGGATCGCCTGAGGGGCTATATAACAAAGAAGGGGATGTCGGAGCCTAGGCCTGGAAGGAGAGTGACCACGAGGAATATGAGACTTTGATAGTTCTCATAAACTATTGATTGGTATCATGCACACAATGAGTATGTCAAGGAAAAACAATGAGGCAAGTTAATGAGACAGGCATATGGATACAAATCCATGAACCACATAGATAAGTATTGTACTGGATTACAAAAATTTACTCTTAGATTATGAACAAAAATAAAATTGTATGCACAGCTTGTGAATTAACATGCTTCCTGATTTGAAATGTTGTAGGAAAATGATGAATGATAGGATTTAGAAAAGTACCATACTATGAGGGAAAATAAGAAGGTGATGTTGGAGCAACTGAATGACAAAGGCATGGAATGAAGAAAGTCTAAGGGACTTGTTGAAGCTGGAGTTTTGGAGGCACAACTTTGAAACTTCCTGGCTGAGTGCACCGGAGCCCTAAAGAGAAGTGGAACAACCCAAGGGACTGCGTGGAAGATAAAGGGGTTCATTTATTTGGGTTGTGCAAGGCTAACAGGGAAGGAGAACATGTTGGTTGGAAGTGTTGCCAGAAATATAAATTCTAAAGATCATTATACATGTTTTGGGTTAGAATGCCTATGTATACATGTTTAATTTTAGGCCAGAGTGCCTATGTATATAAGATTTGGTTAGATTGCCTATGTGGATTAAGGCCAAAGAGCCTAGATTTGTAATGTTAATAAAATTGGAATGGTGTTGTGCATTGAGCACAGTGCCAAAATAAGGGGAGGCGGATGTAACATCCCAGTTTTAACCCTTATGAACTATAATGTATTATGTAATTGTGACTTAGGATGATGAGTTGGTAAAGTTGAAAAAGGGCTAGAGTGCCTAGGAAATGTAATACTTCATATTCATTAATAATACATTGTTGGATACAAGACGAACAATGACAAAAGATATAGGGGGCTATGATTCCACAGGAGAGGGGGCTTGATGGGGTAAGCATTTTAATTATTATTTTATTTTACCCATAATTGATTTTATGGAGAAAAGGGGTCACGTGAGTCTTGGAAGCAGGCCAAAGTGGAAAGAAAGGCTATTTTGGGAAGGAAGGCATGCATGAGGAAAACAACAACTGGAAGGAAGAGAAGAACACACGCATGCATGGAATACCTAATGACGTTAGGGTTAGGGTTTTTGAAATACATTGTAATGGATGGTGATCCAGAAATGTATAAATATAGATACCTAGTTCTCATAGTGGGAGATGAGAATATAGGTTAGAAGGAGCTAGAGGCAAATATAAAGGATCTAGATGAGGAGTAGTGTTTTGATAGCTAGTTGTAATATTTTTCTATATGACCTAATCTTATAGGTTGTTGAGTTGGAGAAGAGTAAGGAGGGTAGCTCTTGAGTTTTAGATCATAGGATGAGGAGCCTAGAGCGATCTAGTCTGCCTCATAATAGATCTCGACTCGACTAAGAGGAGTTGTAAAGTGAGCGACGTTGTAGTTTTGGAACTGCTATAATGAAAGAGATTAAGAGCCAGATATTTGTGGACATAGCCCAGGAGGGGATGAACCACGGTAAAACCTGTGTTATGTGATTGAATACATGCATTTCATTCTTGGTTCTAAGTAGATATTAGTATGTTGAATGAATGATTTGATTATATTCCATGCATAATCGTGAATGACAATTTATTTCTTAATAAGTTAAATAGAACTCTCATTGCACACTTCTAAGACCTTCATTCAATCTCGGGCTGCAAACACCTGAGTATTGCAGTCACCCATTAAGACTATCTCAGGTGAGACTGTGCAGTGCTCTCTATGCATTGTGTCGCCTTCTAGTTTACCAGGAGGGCAAATAGTTTTAGAGGCTTTGTTGGAACCCTAGTAGACATGAACCCTGGGTCAATCAAGTTAAAGGTATAAACTCAAGAAAACTATAACCAATAATGAGCTTCTTGGGAGGGAGGCCATGTGGATCTTATCTTCATGTAATTTAAACATCCCTTAGGGGCTATTTGGGTCTTCTTCATCTTCTTCCCTTTGTTCTTGTTCTTCTTCCATTTTCCTCACTCATTTGGGCTAACTCATGTGCTCTTATTCTAAGCATGGATATGACTAGTTTTTTGGGTGGCTCTTGCTTAAGTTTTCTCATAGTTATCTGATCCAAATTTATACAGGAACATAATGAAATACATAAATACACATAAATGCAGAGATGCAGTGGAAGTAAAACTTCATTTCATTAACAACAAGTAACTGAAATATGGTTACAGACAGAATGGAAATAAAATAGCTTGGTCGCTGGTAGCTTATCTCTGAGAAGAGATGTGGTGGCTACTGGCCTCTGAATGTTGTGTTACAATGGGGTTCGAAGTCCTATATATTATTGAGAAACAATGGAAAACCCTAAACATCCAAAAACCTAACCCTAGAAGATGAAACGCCAGAATATGGGCCCCGTTGGGGTAAATTGGTACATCAATTTCCCGGGGTCGTAACTTTGGCATACTATCTCCGTTTGACGCACATGATACATCATTAGAAAGATCTTTCCAAGGACCACAATGCTGACAATGAATATGAGTTCGGAACAAACTCATATTCGTTAGAGGTTTGATGCCCAAAAAATGTCATTTAGGGCCTCAAAACGACTCTTGAAGTTCAGGACCCGAAAAACTGCTAAAAATAGTTAATTGTGCTACAATTAAGGAAACTGAAAAACTGAAAGAAACAATGGTGTGGATCCAAGTGGAATAGGCGGGTGGCCACCAATATCCACCTAGATCACTGTCAATCCTGAGAGTCCCATCCGGGATATTCTTGACCAGAAGCACTAGAGCCCTGGAAGGATATGGACAAGCTTGAGGGACTACATGGTAGACAAGGGAGTCCATTCTATTAGGTTGTGTAGGCTGGTTAAAAGAGAGCTGATATACTTTGGATTGTTGTGAGTTTTGAAATGCATGTGATAGCTTGAGTGTTGAAAGGCTTGTTAGTTATGAGATTGATGGAAGTTCGGATAGAACTATTCACAACTGAGAATCCTTGGAGTTTCTAGTAGGGATATTTCCTGACTAGTAGTGTTGGAGCCCTGTAGAGAAATGGGAAAACCTGAGGGACTTCATGGCAGAGAAGGGTGTTCATGTATTTGGGTTGTGTAGGCTGAGGGGGAAAGAGAGATGGAATTTAAGACTTGTTGTGAGGTTGGGAAACCTGAGATCTAGATATCCAACTGTTGTGTGTTTAGATTTGGCCTAGGAACCATCCATGTGGATTCATAGCCTTGGATCGAGGGTGACCTGCTGTTGAGAGTAAAAGAACAACAATGTCGATGGTTGGGAGGAAATTCCTTTGTCTGCAGCTAGTTGGTGAGTCTTTACTTGAAAAGATAAGTTCTATTCGTCATGTGTTTTCTATATAATGTATATTTCATTGTGTATTCAATTATCTCTGAGATATGTTATTATAATGTGCCTGTCTGTTGGTTATTTGTTGTGCATGGCACGTTGTTTATTTCCTTTATGTTGTAGCAAGGATTTTGTCTTATGCATGTGGTTTTCATGCCTCTTTTATTAGCTTAGAAGTGATTCAAATTCAAGATAATCCATTGTGAAGTGAGTCCCTAGAATGTAGTGTGCCTTGCCTGCAGGTGGCTGAGTGTGTTGCATTCATATCAGAGTGGAATATCCTAGCCTGTGGGTGGCTGGGTACGTTACATCTAGATTGAGGAAAATGAAATTCATATGGAGAAAGGAGACAGTTTTTGCCTGCTTATTTTGGATAGTAGGAGGGGATCTGAGTGTTGGGAAGAGCACTAGCCATGTTATGCTTAAAGGCAGCCATTTTTTGGTTATTGTTTTACGCTATAAATGTTTCATGTGTTCCTGTAAAACACGATGTAATCTTGTATTTCATTTTTCCTGTTAAGGAAATGGCTCAAGATCCTTGTGAAGGTTGTTTTGAGCACTCCTAAAGAAACTGAGAGTTCCTAATGTCCTCTGAATAGATATTCTTCGTCAACCAAGTGCATTAGAATCCATGAAAAACAAATGGTACTTCCTAAGGGATTGTGAGCAGTGAAGGGGGTAGATTCCTTGGGCTGTACAGGTTGTGGGAAAGATAGAGTCGGTTGATTGGAACCATTGTAGGAGTAGAACTTGGGTTATGGATTACCGAGTGTGGAGAGTGGATATCCAAGAGGGCCAAATATTTTTTTGGACTCATAGCCTCAACTCGGGGGTGGCTTGTTGTTGATATTTAGAACAACAACACCTATTGTTGGGAGGTTCATCCTTTGTACATATCTAGTTGGTTAAGTTTTATAAAAAAATAAGTGTTTTATTGTTTTACTATGATAATTTTGTTGTGTAAATGATTATTTGAATGTTGCATGTGTTTTCTATGTTCTTACCAGATGCATTCATGTTTTTTTAAAATGGTGTTAGATGCATGGGTAAATCAACAGGTGACTTTGTTGTAATTTTCATGGGCCTGTTGCCCCTTTGTTTTCCTTTATATGCATGGTGAAATTTTTTAGATTCATATTTAACAAGATAAGGCATTTTTCTGCAATGATGGGACTCATCTTAGAGGTTGGGTACATTACATAGTATGGATTTTATTAGTCCATAACCATATTATAGGTTATTAGTCAGCCTCATTGTTCAGTATTCTTGGTTAAGGCATTGTTTGGGTGGATATAAAAGGTGTTGATTCTTATCCTTTAATAACCTCAAGTACATTCTTAACTAATATATACATGGGTAGTGGTCATTTTCCTTCAATAGGAAACCATCATGCCACATACACCATACACCAGGACTATAGAAATTCATGGTCTTGATGGGAATAAAATTCATCCCCAAGTGGAACCATATGCAAGTAACCAAGAATGATATAATGTGATATACAACCTTGGCAATAGTGGTGCATTCTAGGGTTAAAATGTATTCTTAGAGACCCAGGAGACAAAAATTCTAAATGTGTTATGGATTAGTGATTGTTTTTTTTATTAATTTTATGTATCTAGTAAAAATCATATTAATGTATGAGGTGTATATTTCACACATTCTATATAATAAATAAATGTCATGTTCTTGTTAAATACAAATGAACCAGTTCCTTATCCACAACATCCTTTTATTTCTTCATAGTGGACACAAAGTGAGGGAAAACTTTTCCCATCTAGCTACCTTAATATTCTTCCCTTTCAAACTTAATATTCTTCCGTTTCAAATTTACCTTGCTTAGTAGGGACTAAGTTGTCATGCAATAGTTGTTAGGTAAATGTGAAATTAGTCGAACATATAAGAAAAGTAGAAATATTAACGAAGATAAATTTTTATTTTGTTTGTTGTATGGTCATTTTCTTTTGTGTTATTTTGTATTTTTTAAAGTGAATATTGTATATATTTACTATATATTTAGTGGTATAATATTTTTAAATCCACTATGTTTATATATATGTGTGTATGTGTGAAAATGAAAGAATTTATCATATTTATGATATTAAAAGTGTACAGGGTAAAAAAAGTTTTGTTTTACTATATTTTTTTTTTTATCTAAATTTCAATTTAAAAATATTTGTAAGGATATCAATATTTTTTACCTCATCAAAATTATAGATATTTAAGAAAACTTCTCTCCAATATTTTTTATCATAAAAACAAAATGTTAAACAAACAAATTGATTTATTATCATTTTTTCTTAAAATTTAAGAGACCAAAATTGATTTCATTGAATGATGATTATCATCTCGATCATCATCACAAAAATCACAAAACTTTAAATTGCATTCAACAATATTTGTCCAAAAAAAATTGTAATATCGATATCCTTTTGTTATATAAAAAGAGGAAACGATGAGGAGAGATTTTATAGTGGGTTATTGAAAGGCGAAGAAACAATGATGAGAGATTTTATAGTGGTTTAAGTTAAGGCATTAGAGTACAGATGTATTTATTTCACACCTATGTATCCATTCAACACCATACTCCATATAAAAAAATAACTTAACAAATAAACATAGCCATCCATTAATCATCACTTATGGCATAACCATATCCTAACTATATAAGCATAATTAATGATATTGTTCACAAATTACAATTGCATAGTTATGAACTACCTATGCATTGTTGTCATGTCACTTATGGCATAACCATATCCTAACTATATAAGCATAATTAATGATATTGTTCACAAATTACAATTACATAGTTATGAACTACCTATGCATTGTTGTCATGTATGGTAAATATTTAGTATTTAGTTAATTACAATTACACTATGAACTAGTAAAATAGGTGAACTTCATGTAAATTTTATATATAACAATTCAATGAATAAATTTATGAGAAAGAATGAATAAATTTATGAGAAAGAATGAATAAATTTATGAGAAAGAGTCATTTCTTGATAGTGAATGGTAGGTAACCAAGAGTAGCCATGGATTTGTTAAGTTTTTCGTTTGCAAGAAAGAGTGGTATAGGTGCCGAGTCATTTGGATAACATATCAAGGAAGTGCATGCATAAGTGAAATCCCAACTAAAACAACAACCACAATGAAGAAATCAAGGATACAAACAAAGAGTTGATAAAAAATAAATATATTCGAGAAAGAATTATGAACAACAATATAATACAACAAGTTAAAGACAAAGAGAATAGGACCTCCTAAATTCCCGAAGGAAATTTCATAAAATGTGTATCTGCTATAATTGTGAGAAGGTTTGGATATCTCATCAATGTTCAATGTAGCATATTTGTATGAATACCGTGAGGGTACTTTAGGTGAATATGAATATATCCTTGATTAGAAAGAGTAGATTCCAAAACAATAAAGAGAATAAATTGTAGAAAGACTTAAAAAAAAAAGTTGCAATACGAACCTAGAGTTAAAAAAACAAGGAATACTTGGTTTCTTTGGATAGTAAAGGCTTCGAATAAAAAACATGGACAAAAGAAAAAAGTGTTGGTTTGAGTTAAGATACCATTTTCCAAATTATCCTTACTAGTTGCATGAGTCAGAAATATTTTTTATTTTCTTGAGAGAGTATGATTTAGGGGCATCCCCAACCTCTATGAAGGGCTACACTAGTCAACATTTCCTTGTTGTTTGATTTTGGTGTGATGATAAAATGAACTCCTACACTAGATGAATAGGGAAGAGTGAGACAGTGGAGGTTTACCAAATATTTAGGTTGTCTACCTCTTTCAATCCCCACCATTACATTACTAGGGTTCTTTTGAGGAGGCTTTTTGGGAAGACCCATAAAGCCCTACATAAATATTGATCATTGCATTTCCATCCCAATCAACCATAGAAGTAGGAAGAAAACCATGAGAACTAGGGTGACATTCAATGACAAGTTTAAGGTGGTGGTTGGGGAGTAGTTAAAAAGGAGTCACTTGTGGTGGATAAAGTCAAGGTGGTGGTTGGTGAGTAGTTAAAAAGGAGCCATTTGGAAGCATTTGAGTGAGAACCATTAAGGATTGGTGGTGACAGTTGGAAAATTTAATGATTTGGAGGATGGAGGAATAAGGGGGAGATGCATTAATATTAAGAAGACTTTCTTATTAATTTTTTGAAATAGTATATAGGTAGAGCTCTCATCACATACAAATAAAGAAAAAACAAAGGTTAGACAAGGAAATCATTCATTAAAATCTCACTAAATTTGAACCAACATGTATATTTTAATATTTTGTGAAGTATATTGATCCAAATTTTGTAACAATAGTAATGAAATCATTCATTGAAATCTCACTATATTTAAACCAACAAGCATATTTTAATATTTTGTGATGTATGTTGATAAAAATTTTGTAACAATAGTAAAAATCCTATTGAGAGATTTGTATAATGTTTTAAAATTTTAATTTATACATTGGTTTACCTTATATCTTCTATATTTACATTTATGTTGGTGTGTTCTTTTCAATTGAATTCCAATCCCTTTAACTAAATGATTAAGGGCACACCAAAAAAATTAAAAATGATATTTAAAAATAAAAAATAAAACCTTAAATTAATGTTAAAAAAAATAAAAGATAAAAAAAAAAACAATTAAATTAAATAGTTAAATTTTACAAAATATTAAATAAAATAAGTATTTTTCTCTTATTTTGTTTTGTAATAATTTGAATTGCAATCTTGTTTGAGGTTGCATTCAACAATTAACATTCATTAAATAAAAAATAAATTTAATTTGAATTACAATCGTGTTTGAGGTTGCATTCAAAAATTAACCTTCGTTAAAGAAAAAAGAAAACTTAATGTTAAAAAATAAAAGGAAGAAAGAAGAGATGAAATATGATTAACATGGATTTATTTTGAAATTTAATAAGTATTTAAAAGAATTAAAAAATTATCATTATTATTATTTATATTTATAAATAATTAAAAATTCACATAAATTTATACTAATTTATAAAATTTTATAATTTTTTAAAATTATTTTTTATTCTTAAAATAAATTATTTAAAAAAAATTAATTCTTAAAATAAATTATTTTAATATTTCAATTTTTAAATATTTTAATTGTTTTTAAAATTTGTTAATATTGCAAGTTACACATCTACGTGGCCTATCAATATAGTTAACCCATCTTAGTACAATTAACTATCGACGAATGTCATGATTAGATAGATAATTTGTTTTGTATTCCACCACTCGTGAAATCAATATAAGAGGACGGTGTGGCATACATATATTTATATGTTTAAATATACAATGAATTGGCACGCGGATGCTTTTAAAGGTTGTAGTGACACTGCTGGACACGTTATTAACGATTCCCGCAACGTGGCTTACTGTCTGAAGCCCAGTCACACTGACAGCACCTCAGACAATTCTGTCTGTGGAAACTATTTATGATTGCATTGTCTCTGGAATGGATCAATCACTTCTTCTGCTGTTAAACTGCGCTGCTATTCGAATTGAGAAATCAGTTTGGTGGAAACCAATACGTAGCGAAATTTCATTCTGTATTGTATTGTATTTCAAGTCAAAGATCAGTCTTAGTCTTTTTGCTGTGAAGTAAAGTAAAGATGCAGACGGCCAAAGAGAAGATGAGCAACATGGGCAGCACTGCTAAGGAAGGGATGGATAAAGCAAAGGCTTCTGCTCAGGAGAAGGTATTTTCAAAATGTTGTTTTTCTCATACATTGAAATTGCTTCTTCCAGAAAGTTTGATACCTGATCTATGTACAGTGTTAGGGTTAACATGGATATGTTATATGTGTTAGTAGATTGAATGCGACGGATTTGGTATTTGGATGTTCTGTACTTCACTGTTGTTGTTATATATGCCTGCAGATGGAGAAGGTTACTGCACATAACCCTACAGACAAAGAAATCGCCCGTGAGAAAAAGGATGACAAAAAAACTGAAGCCGAGATGAGAGCAAATGTTGACAAGGCTGGACACAGAGGTGAAAAAGAACAGGCGAAGCAAACTGGCCACAGGCGTACAGACAATATTGGTGGTGGTAATGATTTGACGGGCGGGGGTACTCCTGAAATTTACGATCCTGCTCAAACTGGTCGA
>JASDQU010680985.1:34589-48307 GCA_032191745.1 Picea mariana
ACAAGTGTCAAGTTGGGAACATGCATACATATAGTTTGGACTTAGTTCATTTGCATATTCATTCATTCATTACATCATCATTCACTCACTTATTGAGTTGTCTTTCATAACTTCATGTACCTATATATGTACCTGTACTCGTACCTATACCTATATTTGTACCTGGTTAGCTTGGTAGCTGGACTAAAGAAGAGGGTTGTCATGTCTGTGGGATACTGAAGAGGCAGGTTGTCAAGATCGTGAGAAATTCTCTTTAGGTGAGAGAATTGTTGGGAATTGACTTCCTGAAGGTGTCAAACTGCAGCTACAGGGCTCTGAGACTTCATGTCTAGCCTGTTGCTGAAGCCTCGGAAAGGAAGTGGGACAACCAAAGGAATGTTGAGCAGAGAAGGGGCACACTTCCTGGGGTGGGATAGGCATGTGGGGAATGAGGGACTATAGACTGTTATTTTGAGTTGGCACCTGTGACAAAGTATTTCCTTTTGTCTGAGATACATCATCCTGGTTAGGAATCCCTTTACTCGGGTGGAGTTTAGTCTTAGCTCAGGGGTGACCCACTGTTGAGAGTGATGAGTAGCATGGTTTAAGGCTGGGAGGTTCATCGAATGTCTGTACGCAGTTGGTGATATTCTTACCAAGATAAGTGTCAATTGTGTGTTTAAATTATATGTTTCATTATTATTTATGCATTTATTTTTATGGGTTTTTCCTGTGTGTGGTTTATACCTGTCTATATATTTATGGGTATTGCATGTCTATGTTGCATGTATATGTTTACTATTATTTCTATATGAATCTGTGCATTTACAAAATGTATTTGTCTATTTTAATTTATATATATAAATTTCCGCAAGAGTTTATGTGTGTATATGTTTTAATTTGCATACATTTCGAAAGATTTTACGTGGCATGGACCAGTTGGATGTTGGGGATGTTACAACTTCCCACACCAGGGCATGAGAAGCGATCAGAGCCCTGAACATAGAGAAGTGGAGGATCCGAGGTCAAATTTGTCTTAAAGGGAAACTGAGTAGAAAGCCATGGTTGAGGCTCCAAACCAAGATAGTTTATCTAGAATGCCCCCGAGCTTGGTCCAACCCCCACTCCAAAATATGAAACAAACCCCAAGGTTGGGACGGGTGCTAGATGGTTTGGAAAATACTATGTGGAGGATATAAAATATGGAAACCCTCCCAGAAAAGGAATGTCATTTGAATCACAAGGTGGAGAAACATAAGGGATGAGATTTTCAAGAAACCCAATTCTAGATGGAATGTTCCACATCTGGGCTTCTTCCATTGGGTCCATGGAATAGTCAAACTCTTCATCATAGATTCCCATGACCACCGAAGCTAAAAAATACTAATAGGTGAGAAACCAAAACCATTATCTTTCAACCCTAGCATTAGGGAGAAAAGATGTCAGACACTAAACAAAAACAAGGGACATGAAACACCAAAACAAAGACAGAGAAATGGAAAAGGGAATATGGAGGGAGACACGTAGGATGCCTCAGGCTTGAGGTTGGAAGGGCATGTGGTCATGTGTGTAGATTTATTATATCCCCGAAGCCGCAAACAAATAGTTGTTTGTTATATATATATATATATATATATATATATATATATATATATATATATATATATATATCATCTCTTTTTTTAACTGCACAGATGAAATTTCTATTATTTTTTCAAAATATCATACACACAAAACTTCTTCATTATTTTCCTACCACTAGGGAAACCAGAACACCAACAAAGATATAAATCATGATTCCTCAGTACAGAGATGTTGGCTAATATTCTTAAACCTAGTCCTAAGCATAGCCTTCGAATCTAGACAACCATTAAAATGTCCTAAATGGAAATTGGAGCGAGCTCCAAGATTTGATCTTGTAAGGAAATTCATTCCAAAACTTAAAAAGAAACCTACTTTTCACGGAGCTGGAGGCATCACAAATGGGTCCTGGGTCTACTCCGGAGCCAAATGAGAAATGTTTTTTGGGTTTGAGCCTATCATTGTTATATTGTTTGATGGAATATGGGTGAGAGGTTCATGAAGCATCGAGTGGAGGCCCTCTAGATGTAATTGAATTGTATTTTTCAGTTCCTTCTCGGTCTAGAGCATCTAGCCTAGGAGGGTATTGATGTGCCAGTAAATCTCCATTGTATTCCAATATTTTGTCTCTCTATCTCGATTCGTCCCTATGTTCGAAATCCAGTGAATTGTCACATTTTCTAGCTCCTGGTTTGTAGTCATCATTCATTCTAGGTGGATTGTTTCATCTACATCGTCCCAGTGTTCTTGGAAGCAAGGATGAGTGGAATCCAGAAAGGTAGTTGTTTCATTATGTGCTTCACGCTGGAACCTTGAAATAGGTGGGTCATTTCCATGTTTCCATGATGAAGGACCAAATGACGATCTTCCTCCTCGACGATATCCCCTCAAGTACCCTTTACATGGGTCCATCGTTGTCAAGGCTCCTATGTGAAATCGCAGACTAATACTTGCATACTAGGGATGAGATTCACCCGACCCACCAGTATAGGACACCCGTAGTTCCTCCACTTGACCCAAATATCTATTATGAAATCATTGACAATGTTGTTGGTTATTCCTTAAACGACAGAGATTCACATACCATTGGATTTGTGTCCACTTTTCCATGGATTCTGGTATAATGCCTCTCATGGAAGCTTATCTCATGTCGACATTTAATGGCATTAAACTTAATTGTTATGAAGGGAGGGTTGGCACCACGTCTCCTCATACGGACTCGATGTTGTGCGATATGAACGCACCTAGAGATTCATGCGAATTTACTTGGGCCCATATTATTTTCCCTCCAATCCGATGATCGTACCTTCTACGCAAACTATTCTATGCAAACATTCTCAACCCCAACTCATCACTGCATTAACTCCCCCTACTCTAGATATCAATTCATCCTCGGGGTTTGTGCACCCCTTGATTCTCATGCCAAACATCCCATATGAGGATAGCCAGTCCCTCATAGATATTTCTACACAATTTTCCATCAGCCTATCCATTTTAGTGGGGTCTCGAGACTCATCTCACTTGTCCCTAGCTAATTGGATCCCTTCATTTTCTATCCAATCAACTAAATTTTTAGCCTCATGTTTCACATGGATTGGAATAATGACAGGGATATTTTACATTATATTAGCTACTCATTCAATCGAGTATTCAAGGCATCGAATATTATATATTTTGGATATCGGGAAACCTTGTTGAATTCTCTTGATCATGTTAACAATCAGGAGGGAGTCCTTGTTATAACCCTAAATTGCACTATACATGCATACCTGGCATCAGGCGATCTTACTTACTATTTTTGTTAAGCCAACACTGAACAACTCTTCTTAAAAACACAATTTTTGAAGATGTATGCGCCCTACACCACTACTCTCCACGTACGTATGCTAACTGCACCATTACAACCCGCGTATACCCACAAACGTTGCAAAAAATATAAGGTTCCAAGGGATTCGTTGAGATTACGTGCTATTGGGTAGTTTCCCAACCAATCCATTGCCTATATCCCGTCACCCAACCGAATAACCATCCTTTTGTCATATAAAAGGAGGTTTTGTGGTCTCATTCCAAGGAAAAACGTATCTACCGTGAAACTCTGCCCATTTCACTTTCCCCTCTTGCCCCAAGAATTTGCAGCCACATTGTCAGTTTTGAGCCAAAATTCCCTATTCTTGTATTTTCCCTTATTCATAAGCCTATGCCCATTCTCTAGAGAGAAGTGCAAGAGAAGAAGGATACGTGGAAGCAGTTGGAGCTTGGTGAAGAGGAGCCTAGGACCAGGTTTGAAGAGAAGTCACCAATCTCATTTTGTAAGTGATTTTGTGAGATTAATATAAAGAAGTACTTTTTCCATCCCCCCATATGATGTGTTCAATCTTTATGTTTGATTTACATTTTGTTATGACATCTAACCCACTAATTCATATATAAGATGAATTTTCGTAGTTTCTTGTTTCTCTTTTGGTGAATGAAAGTCAGCCTTGGGAGGAGACTTGCATTCGAGAAACTACCAAATGCAAAAGGATCGACATCAGATGCAGATTTTAAGGTAGGACTATCGAATCCTTATACTTTGTATTTTATGTATGAATGTGGGGTATTTTCGGGATAATTGTTAAAAGTAGGAGACTTTAGAGGGTTAGCTCTACCTACACAATTGAACCCCAGTGTAGTCAATAAGGGGTTTTTCCCACTATATCAGAATTGGTGAGCGTATTGGGGAGCCTCTAGGGTTTTTAGGGGATGTTTTTGGGTGTTTTAATTGGTTTAATTACCCCTTTGAGTTCTCTGTAAGTTGTTGAGTCTTCAAGGGATTCTGGTATGCCATACCAGTACTCCTTGCCTGGTCAACTTGACTATTAGTTTTCTATTTTGAGAAGTTACAGAGGCATACACGGCCTACAGTGGGTCTGCATGCATACATACGCGCCCTACCTTTGGACAACCCACGTACATATGCAGGTTTCTTGAGTGTTAGTAGCGTGCCTATGTCAGGAAGCCTTTTTCTTAAGGAGAGGAAACCAACCTCTTCCCTGATTGATGTCCGACTTCTCAGAGGTTTCTTGATTTAGTATTGGTCTCTGTAGTTACAATATTTAAGTCTAAGTTTGACGTCAATTCCTTTAACTTTCAATATTGGTTGTGTTTTTTCGTTGAAAGGGTTTTGGATGAGTCTGTGAGTCTTGTATGTTTTAGCCTTTGTGGTTCCTTCAGTGACTCCCTGTGATCCGTAGTAGGCTAGAAGTTAGTTTATTTGGTCTTTCCTTGTCTGCACTTTTCCTTTTTACTTTCCTGAGAAGAAAATAAAAGAATTCATTTTCAAGTTTCTTATTTTGAAGCATAAAATAAATAAAAAAGACTTCATTTTGTTGTTTGGTTAAGTAGTTAGGTTAGTTGTCTTTATTTATTAGGAAGAAGAGTGCTTTCTTAAGTTTTTTACTGAAAACTTAGGACTTTAAGTAGCTCGTAGTCGAGCAAAATTAAGTTTTAGGTTTTTCTTTTAAAATATCTTGGAAAGGAAGTTAGTTAGAAAAGTTGGTTAAAGAGTTTTCAATTTGCAAATTTTTTGAAAAAGCAGTAATTTTGTTTCCAACATTTGTTCTTCTCTTTTCTCTCTTTACAAACACCACCAGTTTCATTTTTGTTCCTTTGAATTAAGATAAACCACTTAAAATTAATGATTAATTAAAATTAATCAGAATTTATGTTAGTAGGGTCCATTAACTAGATTATGCTAGAGACTTGATTTAGGTTGGAGAGGAAACTCTTTAAGGCTAGAATACAAACATACAAGTCTATACTAGGGAGTGTAGAAGTCCAGTAACATGGAAATTATCCAGGACCCCCCTCTAAAACAGGGGTTAAACATGAGGTCGTGTGCGGAAAGGTAGCGGAGATAACCCCTCCAAATCTGGACCAAGCGTAGTGGGGAACGCATATAGAGGACTTATCTTGGGATTGCGTTGATTGCTTTTGCCATGGAGCTTCGTGGGTCTCAAATCCATTCGAGGTCCTTATTCATCTTTTGGAACACTTTCTTTCGATACCCTCGATAGGATTCAAGCTCGATTACCTGCTCATTGCGGTCCACTCGACTGTCAACTACACCCGAATGGTAATTGTGCACAAGCTGGAAACCTAGTTTCCTTTTTTTTAGCGAATTACACAGGTGACTACGGGGGTATACTGCGGTACCTAAGATAGACATCAAGCCACACTTTGCAAAGTATACCCAGAGGGTGCTTCTGTGTTCAAGTTGCACTTGCACCAGTAAGTTTCTCTAGTGTTGGCTGGTGTAACCATTCTTCCAACTAGTTATAGTGGTTTGCTTGCTATATCTCATAGGAACTTTTCTAATGTGTGTTTGGTCTTCAGTGTTAGAAAATACTTAGTGTGTCGTTGAGTTTCTCATAGTAGAATATCAAGAGCTTGGTCGGTCATGAAGTATTTTGGACCTGTTGTTGGTTAACTTGGAGCCACCACTGCCACCACGAAGGCGAAGGCTTGACCAAAAAGGTTCATTTGAGGTGATCGAGACACAGGAAACTATACCCGAGCCAACTCTAAAAGCAGAACACTTGTATCCGGAGGAACTGACTATTTTTTACCTTGGAGCAGAAGCTCTCAATTCGTATAACCCTCCAATCACTGACTTGTCAGTGCCACTTTTGATACATCTTTCCCCTCCAAGGGTAACACATCATGAGCGTCGGATATTCCTGTAAGTAGCGATGGAAAAAAATGTTTCTACTTCGTGAGGGAGTCCTCATACTCCCTCTACGACTGCCACTACTGGGGGCATTCCACCTCCTAAATCAACTTCGCATGTCCAAGCCACTATGGTATTGACCACCTCTACCTCAGGCAATGGTCTGATTGCATCTATGGTAGGGATCACTCCACCTTCCACACAGAGTGCTACATGCCCTTCATTTTCATAAGGGATGCATGGTTTTGATACGAACTCAGTCCTCACCTACTCCACCCTATAGACCATGGGTTTGGGGGCAGGGAGATCAAACAATCCTTTGCAAGGGTCCATGGGGGGCACCTCCGTCATCCCCATATGGGGGGGGTCATATACCTCCGTCGTCCCCATCGCTCGATGGTGCTTCTCAGCAACCCGCCTGGCCGAACATGAAATACAATTCATTCGGAGAAGGTAGTCAAGGATCTTCTTCCAGTACCACATCGGTGGGTTCTTTATCATTCTCTTTGTTCGACGCATTTAGTAACAATTCATTTTTGTCAGCTTCTCTCTCGGCCAGAGGCAAGCCTAGTTTTGGATCACAAAATCCTGCGTAGGGTACTATTCCTACATAGGGGGCACACACTTCTCAAGGACCTTGGAATTCATGGCAGGGATCATTTCCCTCATCAGGGATGTTGACTGGGAGCAACCCATTCTATGGTCAATGGAACCTTGGGCAAGGCTCAACACCTATACCCATGGGATCGACAGGGGGAAAACCTTTCCATAACCTTTGGAACACAATGTCGGGATAAATCCCTTCCCAGCCCTCAATGTCCTATTACGGGAGTCAGTTGATGATGTCTAAAAAAGTGAAGTATCTGAATGCTAGCCTAGGCCATGATTTTTACCAGAACCCAGGCCAACAACCTAACATTTCCTAGCAACCTGGTGTCAGCCAAAACTCAGACCCCTATCCTCCTGTACATATTCAACAACCTAAGATATTGTTTCTGGCAACTTTGCACCTGACACACTTGTCAATATTATTAAATGACCCAATCTATCACAATCCACATTGACCTCCTTTGATGAACAAGTTACCCTCGGAAATTCCAAAGTTCGAAGACAAACCTAATGAAGATCGAGGTGATCATGTGACTACCTTTCACCTATGGTGCTCATCCAAATCATTAAAAAATGACTCTGTATAGTTGTGTATGTTTCAATGCACTCTCATTGGGAGTGCTACGAAATGGTACATAGAGGTAGACCGCTCAAGATACTCTACTTTTGGCGAATTGGCAATGGTTTTCTTAAACCATTTTCAACTACCTATGAGATACGATGGTGACACTGAATTGTTGGCCAACTTTAAGAAGACAAAGGAAAACCATATATATGATCACATTCATGAATGGAGACGCCGAAAGAGTTTGATAAAGGTACCAATCCCACCGGTTTTCCTGCTAGATTGGTTCATCAAGTCTTTGGTCCCTCAGCTATTCAAATACGTAGCAATGTCGGGGGTCTTTTAAGAAGAAGAAGTGATAATCAGAGCTCAACAACTAGAGATGATTTACTCTCAGTTTGGTTTACTTTACAAAATTTTGTCCGATGCACCAAGGTCTATACTTGACAAGACTAGACAGAAGTCTGGACCACATGCTGATGGCATTTTCGGTTCAGCACAAGAGAAGCTTGCTGATCAGTTCTTAAATAAATTGCAGCAATTTTCGATACAGCATAGAGCGGCCAGCCAAACCTCTAGTTCATCTCCTCCCACTACTTATATGTCATATGTACACAGTGTGCAATCGACCAACCCGAAGGCCAACTAGAAGGCCGATGAGAAGAAGAAACAACGAAAGAAGGGTAAGGGAGATAAGAAACCCACCAATAATGTTGGCGGGGGAAACACAAAGAGAAAGAGGTCGAATTATTCATGTAACCTTTGCATAGAAGACAACCTGACTCACCTATTCCCTTGGCTCGTAGAGGCCCAAAATTTATTGGCGCAACAATAGCTTGTTGTGTTAACAAACCCATTTCCACATGGGAAAAATTTAAGTCAAGCCTTTACAAGTGCGGATGGGGGCAGTCAGGGACCCCTTTCATCGTCTAGTAATCCCTTGACCTCGAATTTTTATATGTTGAAAGGTGAAGCTCACATAGCTACTACGGTACATGATTACAGAATGCCAAGTACTGTTGAAAAGTGTAAAGAAGTCAAAAACTCATATGTTCCTCTCCAGATCGAGAGAATGATGGGTGAAACAATGACACACATCCCGAAACGGACATTCAAGAAGGCTTCGCATAACCCAAACGTGAGGGCCACCCATAAATACTCTGTGGTGGAGGATTTGTCACAAGCCCCTTGCGTGATTTCTTCTTTGGAGTTCCTACAGAGATTCCCTTTGCAGAGAAAGGCTTTGCTAGCTACCTTAGGATCTGTTGAGACATGTAATCCGAGAACTATCATTCTTGATACAACCAATTTGAAACCTCGTCACCCATATCACATCGCATTTCATATAGTAGTGGCTTACACCACGAAAACTTTCACCTGGAATATTTTTGGTACGGTGGTTGATGAGGGTTCCTCGACATGCGTGATGTCGTCGGCATTTTGGAAGGCCATTGGCCAACCCATTTTGTCTTCTTCGCCTACTCTTCTTATGGATTTCCACAGTCATTCTTTCAAACCACATGGAATCATACCTTCTTTCCCCGTGCAGTTTGGAGGGAATTTTGTGTGAGTTGAAGTTGAAGTGGTTGATGCGCCTCTCGACTACAACCTCCTGTTAGGAAGGAGTTGGACATATGCCTGACATGCAATGGTTGCTACATTTTTTTGGGTCTTGTTGTTTCCACACGAGGGTCGAATCATGACCATTGATCAATTGTCCTTCTCCAGGCCTGACCCTTCATCAGGGGCATCCATGGTCCCGATGATTGATAATCCACAATCAATGTGGGGGTTGGTTTGTTCCCACCTCTCATGGGTACTTTTGATTACCTTCCTCCCTCTGGCCATGTCAAGATGATATCGACTGTCCCTGACTAGCCTAAGGATGAAATATTTCAAGCGTCTTCACTCCGTACGACTTACTTTAATGATCCATGGAATATTCATTCCCCATCTACCATGATGGAAGGGATAGGGCATCATGGCATTTCCATGCCTTTGTCCGCAACAGAGGTTGTGTACTCTATAGTCCAACAATCTTCCGCCGAACCTGATCCAACTCTCAAACATGAGTTAGATCCAGTTTTCGAGCCTACCTGGGCTCAAGGTTCACTCACCACTATTGATTCCTTAGACTTGGTCTTGCCCTCTGACGAGGTGATTATAGAGGCATTGACTAGTCCAGAAAAACCCTGGGATGATCTCCATCATAGATCATATTTTCTTCCGGAGTTAGGAAAAATTGAGGTAGGTGAATTCATGTTGACTATGACTGGAGATAGGTCTTGTCCTATTAATCCTCTGGCTACACACGTAGCTTACGCTGAGGGTAATATGAAAACAATCACTAAAATGATATCTATCAACATCTCCAAAACCCCTGGCATCATGGAGAATGTCTTCATCAGAGCGAACTTCTCCCCCAAGGATATTCAAATCTATACAGATTTATTTAAAGAATTTTGCGACGTTTTTTCCTGGTCTTATGAGGAAATGCCAGGAATTGATCCAAGAATCATCGAACATGAAATAACGACTTACCCTTACACCAAGACAGTCTGGCATAAGCTTCGTCCGATTAATCCTCAGAAAGAAGAAACTATCAAGGCTGAAGTAGAGAAACTACTCAAAGTTTGTTTCATCTATCCCATTCAATTGACTCAATCGGTGTCAAATCCTGTTCCGATCAACAAAAAGCAGGGAACGATTCACGTATGTACGGACTTCCATGATTTGAACAAGGCCTGTCCAAAATATAATTTCCCCACACCATTCATTGACCATATTGTCGATGAAAGCATAGGTTGTGAGGTCTTCTCTTTCATGGATTGATTTTTGGGATACAATCAGATATAGATTAAGCCCGAAGACCAGGATAAAACAAATTTGATCTGTCCATGGGGTAAATTTTCTTATCGGAATATGCCTTTTGGCCTCAAAAATGATGGAGCCACCTTTCAGCAGGCCATGTATTTTGATTTCCATGATCTCAAACACTTAGTCAAGGCTTATGTCAATTATTTAGCATCACGATCTCGAAACAGAGTTGATCATCCCACACACCTTTGACTTATCTTTGAGCAATGTCGCTACTATTAGATTCACTTGAATCCAAAAAAATGTTGTTTTTGTGTGACATCGGGTCATGTTTTAGGTTTTAAAGTTTCGACAATAGGGATCATGGTCGATCCTCTAAAGGTTGAGGTGATAGATTAATTTCCTCCCCCGTGCATAGTCCCTCAGCTTATGAGTTTATAGGAAAAAGAAAATTTTATTCGGTGTTTTATCGCAAACTATGCTGAGATCACTAAAGGGTTTATGCGTTTACTCAAGAAGGGTGTCCCTTTCCTTTGGGATGAAGCTGCTCAATGCTCTTTCGAAGCATCGAAATGTGCCCTCATGTCTGCCCCTCTACTTCAAAAACCCAATTATACTAAATATTTCTTGTTGTATTTGGTCGCGATAGAGTCAACCATCGATATAGTCTTGGTTCAAGAGGACGATCTACTTAAAGAACATATCATTTATTACCTGAGCCAAGGCCTGGTTGGACCAGAACTCAACTACTCCCATGTTGAGAAACTTGCATTAGCAATAGTACATGCCATCCAGCGGTTCCGTCACTATATCCTGTTTCACAAGACCACCATCATTGTCGTTGGGAATCCATTCCAATATGTGTTGACACGACGTCTAATCGGTGGAAAGATCAGTGGATGGATTTTTATCCTCCAAGAATTTGACTTAGATTTTATTTCCACAAAATCTAAAGGTCGATGGTATTTGCGAAACTTATCTCAGAAATTCCAGTCAAGTAAGGTGATGTTACGCCTGAAGAATCACCGATTAAAAGAGATCTTTTCTTGATTTCATCTTTAGACCCCTGGTATGGAGATATACTAGTCTATCTCTAGACTTTGAAGTGCCCCATCTCTACTTCTCGTGATGAGTGCCAACATATACGCCATCAGGAAAAAAACTATCTCATACTCGAGGACACTTTGTATCGTCGAGGTGTAGATTGCATCCTTTGTCGGTGCCTCACTCATGAAGAACCAAAACTCGTTCTTAACAACTGCCACACTAGAGCATGTGATGGTCATTTTCTAGGTTGGAAACAACCCAAAATATTCTACGAGCTGGTTACTATTGGCCGACGTTAATCAAAGATTTGTTTGAATCGGTCAAGAAGTGCCACCTATGTCAGATCTTCTCTTGGAAGATGAGGGAACACCCCGCTCCTATGTTTCCTATCATTATAGTTGGCCCCTTCACTAAGCGGGGGATTGATTATACCACATGCCAACCCCCTTCAACCAGGGGGCACTTTTATATCATTGTAGCAATAGACTACTTTACAAAGTGGGTCGAAGCTATGCCAACGTTCAAAGAGGATGGAGAGACATCAACTCTCTTCTTGTTTAATCAGATAATAGCAAGGTTGGGTGTCCTGAAGGAGGTTGTGACTAACCATTCTAGTCACTTTCAGAACAAAATGATGTCTAAGTTAACGTCAAATCTAGGGTTGAGGAAAGAACACTCATCGCCTTATTACCCACAAGTGAATGGTCAGGTAGAAGCTGTGAATAAGTCTCTCAAGACCATTCTACAACGAACGATCAATTCATCCAAGTCAAATTGGCATTTGATGTTATATTCGGCATTGTGGGCCTACTGAACGTTTGTAAATATGACCACTAGTTTCTCACCTTTTCAACTCGTTTACGGGTTGGAAGCAGTCTTGCCTATAGAATGCCAGATCCCATGTCTTAAGTTGGTAATATAGTTATTGCCAGACACTTCACCACTTGAGGAACGCTTATTATATCTAGAGAAACTCGATGATAAATGGCGTGATGCAGCCTTAGCTAACGAGGCTCACAAGAAAAGAGTCAAGTGTCAGTATGATCGGTCTGTTCGTCCTCCAATTTTCTCCGAAGGCGTCCTTGTCCTAGTCCATGACCAAGATAAGGATCCCCTGGGGGAAAGAAAGTTCAAACCCATGTGGTTCGGACCATTCATCGTGAAGGAGTTAATAAAGAAGGGCACTTATCATCTGGTTGATTTTGAAGGGAACACTTTAGGGGAGCCTAGAAATGGACTCTATCTCAAGAAGTATTACTCATAGGTGGGTCGCCTTGGGTGACTTCTTGTATATATGTATAGTTCTTATACAGTTTTGTTTTTTCCTTTTTGTTTTATGAACGTGTCATTTTGATGTCATATTTTTCACCATGGAAGATGTCAAGTGAATCAGAGGTGTTTTTTTGGGTTTGCGGACGGTGCTAGCCGACACACTCAGAGGCTTGCTTCCGCAACTTGGGTGATCTTCACACATCAAGGCCAGTTTCTATATTTTAGAGGTATGTGTTTAGGTGATGCCACAAAAAATGTCGCCAAATATAGTAAAGTAATAGAGTTACTTCGTGATGCCTTGTCGCATGGTATCTCTTACCTCTGGGTCTACTTACATGAACAATTGGTTGTGTCCCAGTTAAATGGGGTTTGTCACGTTTATAATCCTACTCTACATCGACGATTTCTTAGGATACGTCTCTTAGAACGTTTTTTTGGTTACATTATGTATATCCATGTTCCTAGAAGATTGAATCAAATGACATATACTCTAGCTAATCAAGTATTAGATTGCCATATTTCACACATATAAGAAAAAACAAACACATACACATATAAATACATTTGTAAATAAATGTAACCCATAAATGCATATATATATACATATATATATATCAAAAGTATCAGAGTACATAAGTGGGCACAAGCACCTCAAAAATACATATCCAGTACACATCACGGGGATTATGCCCTACAAAACATACAAAAAGTGCCCCCGTCATGTAAGTGGTCCATCCTAAGCTAAAGGCAGGGCCTGTTGACCCTACCATAGTGAACCACGGCGTTTTCCAAATGCCAAAAGAGTTGGACCCAGTCTTGGAACCCCAACTACATGGGGTTACATCGATGGTGGGAGCTCCTCGATCTCTACCATAGGGACTGCGTCAGTGAGCGCAGTGAGGTTCTGCTCTACGTGTCTCAAAACACTCTCAGCCTCTTCAGCTGGAGGTCCCCCTGCTACTACTATTGGTCTGACGGCTACGGATGGTACTCCCTCTAGTCAAGGATGTTGCCCAGTCCTCGAGAATTCTGCTGCATGCACTGGCCCCACATCTATATATAAACAGATACATAGTTGTTAGATAATTTGATTCCCATAAAAAAATGATATATATAAAAATAAATTAAAATTAAATAACA
>JASDQU010680985.1:52899-71163 GCA_032191745.1 Picea mariana
AAAAACTATTGATTATTTATCATATATTGTGCATGGTGTATTGTGGTGTATTGGTGTAACTCTTATACTATTGTTCATTGCTCATTGGATATAACTGAATGGTTTAAGTATAAGTTGAAAAAGGTTTTTAAATTGTACTTGATATTGATTCACCCCCCTCTCAGTATCAACAATTCATATATAAGATGCATGTTCGTACTTTCTTGTTTGTATTTTGGTGAATGCAGGTCAGCCTTGGGAGGAGACTTGCAGTAGAGAAATGACCAAACACAAAAGGATTAACATTGGATGTGGAGTTTAAGGTAAGACTACTAGATCCTTATACTTTGTATTTTATGTATGAATGTGGGGTATTGTCGGGATAATTTTTAAAAGTAGGAGACTTTAGACGGTTAGCTCTGCCTGCACAATTTAAACCCGGTGTAGTCCATAGGGGGGTTTTCCCACTATAGCAGTCCCCCTCAACTATCACCTTATTTAATCCATTATCTTAGGATATAATTAACCCTTCTTATAGAATTGATATCTCCACAACATTTATGTTGTTCATGCCAAACTTTTCTTCATAGGTTCTGAGAAGCCCTCCTTCACTGTCACCGGAAGAACCCTCCATATCTTATCATCCCTGGTTTTCCTTCAGAGGCCCCAACAAAGTTAAGCTTTATAAACCCAAGAGGAGGAGGTGACCAACTTGAAGGAGATATGATACTCGGTGATCAAGGGATCGACTGGAGAGGAGCTAAGGGGTGGCCCAGGCCAAAGGCCTAGAGAAATATGTTCTCATACTGGTTGGTTTTCCAATATTCTTTGTTCAAAGGGTGAGTCAAGACAGTTTCTTGTATTTACCTGATAATTGTTCTCCATACCTCTATCGATGGTTGGTTCTCTTCCTTAAATATTCCCTTGTTGCATTATTTATGTATTTCCCATAGAAAGAAGGATGGGAGGAGTTGTTAGAGTCAACTTACTATAGGGTTTTGGGAAATAGAGGCTATCCAATAGTCAAGAGAGGTATGGATTGACTAGTGGTTACGACTGGATCTATGAAAGAGGGATTCACTTTGATCCCATAATAATTTTACGAAAGGACATGAGTTAAGAATTTTTTTTATATATTCCTCCTGAAAAGTGGCATAGATGGCATATAGAGGGTACAAAGAAACCTTTTTTATAGAGGTTGTTCTAATTTAACGTCTTTTTAAGGGTTAGCAACCACCGAAAATTTGAAACTTCTACCTAGATTTATTTAGTCTAAATGGTCTCCCATATTGAGGATTTAGAGAAATTTTGGTGCTCTGCTGTAATCGAGTAAGCTTCTTTAAATTTGAAAGAAACTTTCGTTCACCACCCCTAGTGAAGGCGATTCTCCTGGTAAGTGATTTTGATTTTCCTGCTAGAAAGGTCCTCTGAGAAATTGTCAATGATCTCTTGGTCTTGCTTTCCTACCCATTTCTCTTTTGGGAGCCATATGCACCATCGGCGGTGAAACTCCTCCTCCTTCCATTATTGGAATACTGTAGATTTATTTTGGTGCAACATTGCTTCCTTTATCCATTCAAGTTTTCCTTGGTCTGACCATTTCAACTATTGTTTCCAAGTATCGTCCCAGAAAAGAGATTCTTGGTCGTTTTGGATCTCCCAAAAGCAATGTTGTTGGATCAAATATCTATTTTTCCAGGATGAGTTCCAGATGTTAGAGCCACTTGGGAAACTTTGCAATTGGATTAGTATGTTTTTTTGTTCCTCTTTGTCATATTTGGATTTCCAGAGGTGATCCCATTATTTTTTTTGGTTGGTAAGCCATATCCACCATATCTTAGCTCCTAATACGTTTCCCACCAGATCTAGGTCATGGAGGCCCAAATCTCCTACCATTTTGGGCTTGCAAACCAATTTCCATGATACTAGGGCCCATTTGCTTCGCTATTTCGTCCCCCCAAAAGAAAGGATATTTGAATGGTTCTCATAGATTTGAGGATATATTTAGGGGATGTTAAGGCATTTCCTGGATGACATACATGACTGAGATCAATCTGCATTCCAGGTTGAGGGAGAGAAAGGACCAAATGTATAGTTTCTTAGGCATATTGGAGAGAAGGTCTTCCTAGGGGGTCTGCTTTAATGAGTTTTCTACCAGGGGAACACCTAGATATTTAGAAGGAATGGTGTTGCATTGGAATCTTAGGTTTTCTATTAGGTGGACTTTGACTGCTGCAGGCATATTGAAAAAAAATTAGTTGGGACTTCCCTTGGTTGATTGTCATTCCTAAGCCTTCTGAAAACTCCATTAGAACTTGTTTGATTTGGAGAGATACTGTTATGGTTAGGGTCACCATAAGCATAATATCATCCACAAATTGCTAATGAGTTGTATTTTTATCTTCCCCATGGAGGTTGAGTCCTTTCCAGTTGCCTTGATCAACAATTTCTTTGATAGTCCTCCCAAGAAATTCTTCCATTAAGATGAAGACAAAAGGTGAGAGGGGTTCACCTTGTCAAATACCCCGAGAGGGGGAAAATCTAGCTGACAGAGAACCATTGACATTGATGGAGATAAACGCAGAGGAAATCATGGACATTATCCATCTAATCTAAGGTTGGGAGAAGCCAAAGGCAAGAAGAGTATTGTAAATGTAGTCCCAACTAAGACTATCATAAGATTTTTCCATATCCAGCTTAATGAGAATTCATGTCTTGCAGGAGGACTTTAATGAGTGGGTAAGTTCATGGGACATAAGAATGTTGTCAAGAATCTAATGACATTCCAAAAAACTTGAGAGATGAGGATGGGAAGAAGGGGTTTAAGGAGGTTGGAAATAAGATTGGAAATGGTTTTGTAAATCACATTGCATAGATAAATAGGCATGACTTTACCAGGGTATTCAACCTTGGCCTCTTTTGATATCACAGTTAGAAAGGTAGAGTTAAAGGAAGGAAGAATCTTGAAGAATTTTCTAGAGTCTTTGACCGCTATCAGAACATAATGTTTGATCATAGACCAACGATCATGAAAAAAGTCAATTGTAAAACCATTAGGACATGTGGATTTACCTTTGGGAATTTCCTTGACTTCCTGTTTCATCTCTTTGATGGATATTTCCCTCATTAGGGCCTCATTTTTCTTTTTTGTTACAATCTTAGGCATGTGCTAAGTTATCTTTTTTATTGTTTCCTGTCAATTCTCTTGATGTTATTTCATCAAGGCACTATAATATTGGATTAGCTCTATTTCAATGTCACTATACTTGTATAGATTTTTCCCTTAGGCATATCGAATCAAGCTAATTTGATTAGAGTGGCATCATTGGAGCATAGAATTATGAAAAATAAATTGTTCTTTTCCCCTACGTTTAGACACTGGACTCTTGATTTTTGATGCCATAACTGCTCCTCCTTCTTCTCTTTGATTGAAATTCCGGCTCTTAGTTTGGTTTCTTCCTCAATAAGCTCTTCAAACATACCATTTATTATCATTCTTTGTTGGAGTTTCTTCATATCTTCTGTTAATTGGCGCTTAACTGAGAATATATCTATGAATTCTTCTATATTATGTTTCTTAAGTTTTTCCTTTAGGTTCTTGAGGAGTTGTTGGAGTTGATACATTGGTGAGCCAGAGGGTATTGCCGATTTTTTCCACCAATTCTAAAAATTGGCTTGAAAGGATGGATTATCCAGCTAGAAATTTTCTAATTGAAAAGGGAGGTTTTGGGGGTTGGCTTGAATATCTAAGTTTATGAAAATTGGCCAGTGGTATGAACCCTAGAAGGAGGGATTCAGAGACTAGGAAGCGATCCAGATGAGATTCCAATTATGGATTTTGTTGCTTGTTTCCCAATATACCATTCTAAGATAATTTATAGTCTCCCTAAAGCGATCAGAATCTTGGTCCTCTTGATTCATCCCTCCCTTATTTTCCAACATAGAGGAAATTAGGTTGAAGTCACCTCCCATAATCCATGGGTTGTCTGAAATTAGGGGATGAAGGTTGAGTAAGGAGTTCAGAAAGGATATTTTTTCTAGGAGATTTTGGGAGGGTGTAGACATGAGTGACTACTCTTAGTAGGAATGATCCTACTAGCTAGAAAGTGGCTAAAAGTGAGTGTCTGTAAAAGAAGAAGTGGTTAAATATTATTTCAGAAGGGTTCTAGAGGAATGAAAAACCTGTGAAGGCACCTTCCGTGTCAATATCTATAGAGTTACATGCATCGATAGATAAAAATATACAACCTCGCTAACATTTGGAGTCTATTTTATCAAGAGTTTCAGAAAACATTTGGTTTCTTGGAGGATCAAGATTGAGGGTTTTTCTTCAGTGAGAAGAGTCTTCAAGGCTCTATGTGTACTTCGTTCATTGAGACCTCTAATATTCCAGGATATTACTTTCAATGAGATAGGTCGGGTTGAGAGGAGAATTTTTCTGCCATAGTCTTATTTTGACACAAATTGACAAGAAGTTCTCCTAATTCTTATGGAAACTATTTATTCAAAGGTTGACCTCTCTTCTTGTCTTGTTTTTTAGGTTTTATGATTTTATTAGCAGTGGAATTCTTGATACCTAAAGCATATATGATTTTAGGGGATAAATTTCTCAAATGGGCTAATTTTCCATGGTTTTTCCCAAAAAATGATTTGCCAATTTCCATTTTTTCTAAAAACTATTTTCCCAAATTCCATAGAATAAAATTATTTTACCTTAAAAATCACCAAAATGTTTATAGAAACTATATAAATACTTATAAATTTGAATATTTTTAGCAAACTATCACCAAACATTTTACATTTTTCATATTAAGGAATAGTAAGATTAGCCCAGGTTTCTACATTTTAATATAAATTTTCATCCTTAAAATTATCCCTGACCTAAAGTAGAAGAAGTAGTATGCTTACCTTTTTGTGTTTCCATTTCCTTTTCCTTATGTTTCGATTTAAGTAATGATAATTTCAGGAGATGGATCCGTTTCTCTAGAATGAGGTGTGCTTCTTGCCTTTCATAGGAGGTGGCTATACTATGTAGATCTAGTACTGATCTAGATTTATGAGCCAAAAAAAATGAATAACAGATTGAACAAAATAACACAAAGATACGAAGAACAACAACAAATATCCAATGAATAATAACTTCTATTGAATAAATAAAATAGGTTGAAACTGTAAAACTGCAGAACTGAAAAGAACTTGCTCGGATTGTGGTACTTATCTCTGAGAATAGATGTGGCTGCTACACGCATACATCTAAGACAAATGATTAAAATGAGGCTCCAGATGATCCATATGGATGTCGGTGGACTCCCACCTATTCCAAGTAGCTCATTTTTTCAGTTTTGGAGTTTGGCATTTTTTTCCTAGTTTTTGGGTCCCTAACTTTCGGGGCCATTTTGAGGCCCTAAACAACATTTTTAGGGCTCTCCATAACTATAATGTAGATGGAGTCAATTTTGATGACAACATGTGTAGTCCTCAGATATATATTTCCAACGGGCTATCATGCGCTTAAAAAATAGATCGTATGCAAAAGTTACAACCCCGGGAAGTTGATGTACTAGCTGACCCCAATGGGGCCCGCATGAATTTTGGAGCTTCATCTCCTAGGGTTAGTTTTTTGGATGTCTAGGGTTTTGTAATTCATGCTTATTGTAAAAATTCCTTTAGAGCCTCATTGTACTCATCTTCTTGTGAATGATCGTAGTCATCACATTTCCTCTCAGAGATAAGCCGCCACCATTCCAACAAGCTTGTTTTCCACTGCATTTTACAATTTCATCTTATTTCCTTATTGAATATAAACTATTATTTTTGTATCTCTGTTATTATGTGTTAAAAATCTATTAATAATAATTTGTATCCATTTCATTCTACTCATAAAATTCATATAAGTGGTATCAAAGTGGTCTACTCCTTATCGTTCTTAATGCATGTCCCCAACAAGGTTAGGGTACAAAAAATTGGATCTCGAGCTTGTTTCTCTTGATGAAAAAATATCTTGAATGCCTAGGAAACCTCTCATGGAGGGATAAAATTAATACAAGAGGACATGAAATCCTTTCAAAATGTTGCTCAAGGAATCCCTCATTCAACAAAGGAACGAGATGATCGACAATTTTGCATAAATCCTTCGTCAGCTACCAAGAGGTGACACATCTTCCTCAAGCAGAGGCTTTGGCCCCCTTCAAGGTACAAATAAATTTTGATATTCCTATATTTGAAGATCAGATAGATGCAGATGTTATAGACAAATGGTTGAATCTACTAGAAGGGTATTTCTCTGTCCATAACTTTTCGAATAAAGAAAAGATTACGTTTGCACTCCTCAAAGTCGTTCCCCATGTCAAATATTGGTGGGAAACGTTATGTGACAAAAGGAAATAGAGGAACCCTCATTATTTACAGTTGTGATTACCTAGGAGTCCTTAAAGGATGATATTAAGGAACAATACTACCCTGTCGAAAGCTATGATGGCCTGTATACAAAATGGACCACACTGTAGCAAGAAAGAGTCCAAGCAGTGCCCGAGTTCACAAATATATTCCATACCTTGCAAACCAAGGTGGGTATCAAATATTCTAAGCGACATCTGGGGCTCAAGTAACGCGGTGGTGTACATAGATACAGCCAGGAGGAAAATGGATTTTCTGGACATCGCTTCCTTGGATGTGGCCTACCGATATGCCATCAAAATAAAGTAGAAGCTTAAACAAAAGACGTGGAAATTTGGGCCTAGGAATCCCTCACAACAAAAGAAAGGAAAGGGCAGCCCCAACTCGCAGAACAAAGGATAGAGAAAATATGGACAACCTCAAGAAAACCAGTCCAAGCCGCAAGAAAAGAAGAACACCGAAAAGATAAAGAAAGACACCGAGAAGTGGTGCGACTTCCATTAAATACCCTGGCATAACACTATTGATTTCTCCTCAAAGTAGTCACTGGTGGCTGAGGTGAAATCTTATGAATCAGGTGTGGGTTCTGAATCTGATTCAAAACAATAAAGGGGGAGATAGATCATCGATGCGGAACCTAGTGCTACTGTTTCTACCACCAAGCTCCATCCCGGTGAACCAGATGAGCAAGAGGAAGGAGAGCGCATTTTTCATTCAAAGTTGTGGGTGAAGGGTAGCCCGCTGCACTTCATCGTTGAAAATAGTATCCGGAAGAACCTCATCTCAATAAAGGTTGTCAAGTGGCTAGCCCTAGCAACAACAACGCACCCGCAACCCTACACCATTGGGTGGCTCCACTAAGGAAGTGATCTCTGTGTCAACCAATAGTGTCGCATGTCGTATGAAATCAAGCCCTTTAAAGATGAGGTATTGTGTGATTTTGATCCTCTCGAAGTTTTTAATTTTCCTTTGGACCAACCATATTTATGGAAGCATCATGTTGTATATGATTCTAGGCCTCACAGTGTTATTATTAATTTGAATAATAAATTGTACAAGATACCCAAGGTAGTCCTGCTTAGTGATATTTCCTTGATCTCTTCCAAGGAATGCAAGAAGGTGATCTCTGATAGTGGGAAGTTTGTCTTCTTCATGATTCTCTCTCAGGGTGAGTGAAAAATTGTGGCCACATCTAGGGCCTCTACGGCTGACCTCTCCACACAACAGAAGAAAGTGGATAAGGTTGTCGAAGAATATTCAGATATCTTCTCCTCGCTTACAGGGGTACCTCTACACTGTCAGGTCAAGCATCCCATTGATCTGATCCCCGACACACTGTTTCCCAATGGGTTAGTCTACTGCCTATCTCTGTTAGAGAATGAGGAGATCAAGCGATAGATCTAATAACTTATCCACAAGGGGAACATTAATCCCAACTCATCACATTGTGGGATCCCAATCGTGCTTGTGCAGAAAAAAGACAAGATCTGACAACTCTGCATTGATTACTAGTCCCTCAATAAAATCACAGTCAAGAACTGGTTCATGATATCCTGAATCGATGAATTCCTTGATCAGCTCACAAGGTCCAATTAATTTATCAAGATTGATATGAATTGTAGCTCACTAGGTCCCAATAGCACAAACAAATGTATGGAAGACTGCCTTCAAGTCAAAAGAAAGTCTTTTTGAATGGTTGTTCATGCCCTTTGGTTTGACAAATGCTCCAACAACTTTCATGAGGATGATGGATGATATCCTGTGACCATTCACCAATACTTTTGTAGTGGGGTATCTGGATGACATCCTCATCTACATGAAGACATGGGACGAACACTTGCAGCATATTAAACAGGTTCTACACACCCTATGACAACACAAGCTATATGCCAACTTACAAAAATTCTCCTTCAGCATGGACAGGGTCGATTACCTGGGATACATCGTTGATAAGAATGGTGTACATGTGTATCCAACCAAAATCCAAGTCATCCATGACTGTCCAGCCCCAACCACACTCACTAAGCTTCGCAACTTCTTGGGCCTTGCCAATTTTTATCATAGGTTCATGTTGGGATTCTCCCATATTGTATTGGCCCTCAGCCAAGTAACCATGGGTGGTGGTAAGGAAGAATTTTTGTGGGGCCTATCCAAACAAAAAGTGTTCGATGATTTGAAGAAACGCATGTGCTCAGCCCCAGTACTTTCATTACCAAACCTACATAAGCCTTTGAGATCGATACCAACACGTTATAATATGTTGTGGGTGTCATTCTCACATAGTACAACCACCCTGTGGATTATCATAGTGAGACACTATCATATTTTTTCCACAAGTAACCTACTTACAAAAAAGAAATGTACTCCATTGTGAAACACTACCACTAGTGGAGACATTACATTCTTGGGAAGGAGAAAATCATCCACACTAATCATAAGCCACTGTAGTTCATGCAGACACAAGGTCAACTGCAGAATGACCACAATCAGAAGCGCTCCACATACTTGCAGAAGTTCCACCTCAACATCAAGTATAAAATAGGAAGTACCAACAGAGTCATTGATTTTCTCAGTCAACCTCCAGTCATGGAACTCACCACGGTGCTATCCTCTTGCATCCATGAGACCTTAGGATGGCTCCACCTCTATGAAACAGACCCTGACTTAGCCACCACCTACCAAATGTTGGGTGCAAACGCAGTTGTTGCTAATTTCCATCTTCAAGACAGGTTGTTGTGCCATATAGGAGATCTCTTCATTCCATCAAGTGACCGAGAAAATATGATTTGGGAAGCCCACTATAGTCGAATGGTAAGACACTTCATCATCGAAAAGACAGTGGCAGTACTCCAAAAATATTTCTACTAGCTGAAACTTCGACAGGATGTGCGAATGTATATCAGGTCTTTCACTACTTGTGCTATTTCCAAACCAACCACTAAGAAACAGGGCATGTACACCCCTCTTCCTACTTTTGACAGGCCACGAGAATCCATCTCAATGAAATACATGTCGGGCCTTTCATCCACCAAGAGGGGAAATGACTGTGTTTTTGGGGTTGTTGATCACTTTTCCAGGATGGCTATTATGGCCGCCTGTAAGAAGAGCATCACAGAGAAGTCAACTGCCAAAATCTTCTTTGAATGAGTCTGGGTACATTTTGGAATCCCACAAACCATTTTATTAGATTGGGACATTTATTTCCTCAACACATTCTGGTCGAGCCTCTGGTCACTACTAGACACCAGGCTCACCAAATCCTCTGCTTTCCACCCGCAAACATATGGCCAAACTCAGGTCGTCAATCAGATGATCGTGCATATTCTCTGCATGTACAATTCCAAGCACCCCCACACATGGGATGAAAGTCTTCCTTATGTTCAACATAGCTACAATCAAGCCCTACATAGCTCAACCTGCCATATCCCCTTTCAGGTGGGGTTAGGATTCCAACCATTGGGTCCCATGGATGTTTCAGTACCCCTTTCGTCCACCTCGACTAACTCATCCCATGATACAACTGAAGATGATAAAGTCAACCAGTTCATTGAGTGTATCCAACACATCCGCCAACAAGTTCAGGATATTTTACAGAATTCCAATGCCAATTACAAGCAGCACCATGATCAACACTGGGTGCCACATAAGTTTCAGGTGGGAGACAAATTTTGGTTGCACTTGGAGAAAGAATGCCTTACAGGGCCCCATTGGAAGCTTTGCCCACTCCCTTTATGGACCTTACACCATCACTAAGGCTATGAGTGTCAATTTTTTTGAGCTCAACATTCCTCCTTTCCTTGGCCTGCACCCAGTGTTCAACGTGGCTCTCTTTCGACCATATTTTCCACCATTATTGGACACCTCAGAGGTAGTCAAACAATTGAAATAAACAAATCTCAAATATGAATTCATCAAATAGAAATCATGTGATTAGATTGTGGACACACAGGTCAAGGGAACTCGACAGCAAAGGATCCAACTTTATCGAGTTGTCAAAGTAGGGCAGCTCCTGCACCAAAGCAAGTGGCTCACCCAAAGTCAAATTCAGCAGAAATTTCCTCATCTGATGGGGGAACTCAAAGAAATGGATAAAATTGATTCCTAAGGGGGGAATATTGATCCAGATGGATTTTGGTGGCCTCCCACCCGTTCCAACTGGTTCATTTCGAAAGTTTTCCAGTTTGGCAATTTTTTGCTAGTTTTCGGGTCCCTAACTTTCGGGGTCGTTTTGAGGCCCTAAACAACGTTTTTAGGGCTTGACACAGTCAAGATACACAGAGATTCAATTCTTATGGAAAAATGTGTATTCCTTGGATAGACCATTCCAATGGGCTATTGTGCGCCTAAAACGAAGATCGTATGCAAAAGTTACGGTCCTGAGAATTTGATGTGTTAGCTTACCCCAACGGGGCCCACGTGAATTTTGGCACTTAATCTCCTAGGGTTAGGTTTTTGGATGTCTAGATTTTTGGCATTCATGATTATTGTAAAAAGGCCTTCAGATCCTAATTATACTCATCTTCTTGTGAATGAGTGCAACCATCACATATCTTCTCAGAGATAAGCTGCAACCATTCCAACAAGCTTGATTTCTGCTGCATTTTTCAGTTTCATCTTTTTTCCCTATTGAATAGAAACCAATTTTTTTGTATCTCTGTTATTCTGTGTTAATTATTTTTTAATAATAATCTGTATTCATTTCATTCTGATCATAAAATCTGGATCACCAGTGGCCTTTTTAACATTACTCATGAATGCCAAAACCCTAGACATCCAAAAACCTAACCCTAGGAAATGAAACGCCAAAAGTTATGTGGTCCTCGATGGGTAAGTTTGTAACTCAAATTTACAGGGTCATAACTTTTGCATATGACCTCTGTTTTAGGTGTGTGATAGCCCATTGGAAATATCTTTTCGAGAACTAGACATTATGCCATCAAAATATGACCTTGTCTATATTTTGACCATGGAAAGCCAAAAAAACATTGTTTAGGGCCCCAAAACGGCCCAGAAAGTACAGAAAGATGAACTAACATGAAAAATTCCAAAATAATCCAGTTGGATTAGGTGGGAAGCCACCAATATCCACCTGGAATTTGTGTAGGGATTCAAACATCCACAGAAGTGTAGAATCCACAATTACAAATAATTACAGAAGAACGTGATGAACTAAAATTGTCAAGAGGATCTAGTTGGAATAGGTGGGTGGCCACCAATATCCACCTGGATTAGTCCTCCCCCATTAGGAATAAATGGTCTCCATTGCATTGAGTTCCCCCATAAGGTGAGGAAATTTATTCTGAATTTGGCACTGGGTGAGCCACTTGCCTTGGTGCAGGAGTTGCCTTGCCTTGACAACCTGGTAAATCTAGTTCCTATGCTAGAAAGTTCCCTTGACCTTTGTGTCCACTATATGATCAATGGATGCTTGTTCCATGCAGTCAGGTTTGATCTCTGTTGGTGTCAATTGTTTTGCGATCTCGAGGTGTCCAATAATTGTGGAAAATATGGTCAGAGGAGGTCTACATTAAACAATGGGTGCAAGCAAGGGAAGGGGGGAGTGTTGATCTCAAAATCATTTTCACCCACAACCTTAGTGATAGTGTAAGGCCCATATCCAAGTGGATGGAGATTTTGATGGTGCCTGGTAAGACATTCTTTCTGCAAATATTACCAGACCTTGTCTCTCACCTGAAACTTGTGTGGTACCTAGTATTAATCATGGCGTTGCTTGTACTTAGTATTGTATTTATACAAAATCTCATGGACTTGTTGGTGGATGTGTTGAATCCGCTCAATGAATATGGTGGCTTTGTCGGCCTCAGACAGAACATGGGAAGAATCTATCTATGTGGTTGCAAGAGGTAGCGCAACATTATTGGGACCCAAGGGTTGGAGCCCCACCTAAAAGGGGATATGGTCGATGGAGCTATGGAGAGCCATGTTGTAGCTGTGTTGAACATAGGGAATACTATCATCCCATGTACATGGATTCCTAGAGTTGTACATGCACAGGATGTGTGCAATCATCCAATTGATGACCTTTGTTTGGCCATCGGTTTGAGAATGGAAGGCATTGGACTTAGTGAGCTTGGTGTCCAATAGTGACCAGAGACTCAACCAAAATGTGTTGAGGAACCTACTATCCTGATCGAGGATGATGGTATGTGGTACCCAAAAATGGGCTTGTTATCACTAAGAGTGACAATCAGACTGGTATGAGTGCAATCCCAATACCCATCATAATTTATAGATAATAAAATCAAGTTTATGGTTGGAGGATTAGTAATAAAGATCAATAAAAAGTGTAGCAAACTGTTTACAGAGGAATTCCATTGGGCATGGAGTCATAACATCCTGCAGATTGAAGGCATTTGAGTTACACATGAGATAAAGCTTATATACTATTACGTAGAAGAATGGAGAGGAAAAAACATAAAGTAGAATGTTCACAAAACAAAGATCCTCTATGTCTAATGGAGTAAAGAATAATTGAACAAATTATTAATTAAAAGGCAATCACTACAAATCATTTGCAGCTCATGAATATCCTAATTACGGGCCACCATGATATTCATGGTCTGCAATTTGATTCAAGTGAAATTAAGGATAAATAAAGACAAAGTAAACATTATGATAAGATAACTCATGAATCCTCAATGGCAGAAATCTATTAACAATAACATGCCCTCAGGCTTATAGTCACACACAAAAATACTTCTCCTGCAACTCTCTCCTCTCTTGGATCATGAATCCAAACCTTTTCTCATAAAAAAAAAACTTACATTTATAGTGAATGACCTCTCTATACCCTAAGGAGTTCGAAACCAAGGATTTACATAGGATCCTCCTCCATTTAGGAGTCTTGTTACAAAATATTCCAATAAAAACCTAACAAATTGATATTTTCTAGGATATTGCCTATTGTGATAAATGCCTCTTGAAGCATGTCATGATGCTTGATCTGAATATGGAACACATTTCCCTCCTATCCAACTAACTCCCAAGAGACCATTCGAACCTTCCTTCACAACTGACAACCTTCCCATAGCTCCAATTTGTCGGACTATTAGAGTCCTCCGCGCGTGTGACAGAATGTGATGTGAAATTTCCTATAGGTGATGTTTTTGGCCTTCTCCAAAAATATGAAGTGGTTTCAGACGAATTTTTGTCAGTGAGTAAAAAAAACCATGTTGTACCTCCTCACCAAATTTTAGAGGAACATAGATTGTCATGCAAACGTTATAAGGAAAACAATCCTTTGTTTTGTGTTAGTTTCTTAAAAATATTTCATAAATACCAGTTAGCAACGCCAATGAATTCAAGCATTGGGAACTCTCCTGTACCATCCCGTTTCATTTTTTCCAATGTTTATCATTTAAAAACTCTATAAGGTGTCCCAAGAATGTTGTACACTTCATAATCTTGATTATATTGACTAAAGGAAAGCACCCAAACTTATAATAATGGTTGGAAAAACATGGGAATAACCCAAAAATGTGTCAAAGGTGTAAAACAAGAACTTGAGAAAATTTGGTGTAGGATCTGAAGGTTGAACATATTTATTTCTTGATTCTAGAGCTCCTCCTAGTAGCAGCCTTGGCCAACATGTATGATAATTGCTTGGCTGCTTTTTGTCATTTGTTATGACAATTCGTGTGTGAAAGTGAACTCTGTCAAAACATGGTTTTTATCAATGCAAATATCAGTTAACAACATGTGCAATATTAAAACTTGGTTTACATATGATCAACCACATATTTCAAGTGTGAGAGGGGTGTAGATTCACTCTTTAAAAGTGAAATTTTAAAGGATTCAAAAGATGAAAGTTTCAGTAGTCCTAAAACAAAGGGTTTGTAGCACAGTTCGCAACGCCAATATGAAAACCAACCAAAACCCATTTCTCAACCCTCAAACATGATGAACCCTTTCATAGAGTACTAGGGGGATATAGGGTTGGTTATGAAATATTTGAATTTGACCAGAAGTATTTGCAACCTATCCAACCTCCAATGCTCCTCTTCATCTAGTCTGCAGTGCCAATTCACAACACACTGGTGTTTTGATTGTATCTATCAAATGCGAAATTGGGTTGGGATGAATTTTGGTCAGCATGTCAATGCCAATATCATTCTCCTCCACAAAAATTTTCACAAAAACCCACATATAGCCATTCAAAAGTTATGATCAAATATTTAGAAGAGTGTGCTACAATAAATGAGTTCATAGTGAAGTTTGCAGCGCCTGTCAACCAGTTTGAAACACCTGATTCAAACAAGATTTGGATGCTTTGAGGAGATTGTTAGGATGTCCAAAGATCTGATCCCTGAATTGTTTTTAAAAATAGGTTATGAAAACAATGAAATTCCTTAGAATGATAGAAAGATAATGATGGAAATGAATGAATGGAGCACTTGAGTATGCTGCAAACTCTCCTAGTGAGTTGGAAGCTCTCAAATTAAAACTGACTTGAAAATTGAACAGATAAAATGTGATAGCTAGATATATTTCATACAATCCTAGAGGTGACATGTCAAGGTGATAATAATTATTTTCAAAGATGTGACTCATGAGGGTTTATCACTGGTTGTCATGATAACAAAAGAATAACCCAAAGACTTTAGACCAAGACCAAATTAACTTGGTTTATTTAAATCAAAAGTTGAAAAATGACTATAGCAAGAAGTTATAAAAACTATAAAAACCTATGACTCAAAAACAAAGACTGAAATGATTCTTTGACCCCTACAATTCTACGTGTTAACATATGGATCCACAGGGGATGTCATGCTCCCTGTGATCTTCTAAGAATATGCAGTCCCAGTGCCTTATTCATTGGACTATGGAGTCATCTGTGAAACCAACCTATATGCCTGAGAGCACCTCCGCTCCTTTTTGAAAACTGAGAATATTCACAAACTGAAAACAAAATCACTGCAAACCAAAATGCCCGAGAATACCGATTTATTGATCCTACTCCCACTCTAACCAACTGTGCTTCTTCTTGACCAAGTGAAATCATGCTTCCAATGAATCCATACAAGAAACCGATTAATTGGTAAAACTATTGATCTGGATCATACAAATGGAGGAACCCATGGCATATAAAAGTGAAGTTTGAAAACACAATAGAACCAACCTTCATTTGAAAAGAATGATTTGACATCTGTACTTCTCAAAGAATCCATATAATCAATAATAGGATTAATAAATACCTCTTCCTGATGTTATTCCAAATGAAAATTGAAATTCTTCTGCACATCCCTAGTTTTAAAAATGCTACCAATCTCCTCTATCTTCAAAAATCAAAGTTTTTGCAAGCTTCCTTTACTGATCTCGATGCTAATCATAGGCTGTTTAATATTTGTTACAGATCCAAAACTATCACATGCTGATACATAGATCTTCTCATTATCATTTGAATATTCAAAGGAAACCATTTGATATTCATGACAACTTAAAACAATAGATACATTTGATACAATGTCAAAAGTATCTACAATATGGTCATCACTTTGCATATCATTAACCTCTCGATTATTATGAAAAGTGTCTTCTACTGCAACATACTCTATATGACTATGTGATACTTTACTCAACCAATCGAATTCATGACAGCATTCTAGATAGAGAAAGTCAGCTGAAAATTTTTCTTTGCAAAACAAATGAAAGGAAGCATGAAAATTACTCAGTGAAGAAATACAAGCAATCAAGAGTGATCTAAACCAATATTGAGTTGCTCTATCCAAAGAATATCTAAAAAAATTAATCAAGACATCTTCCTGTACAACTTTCATATTAAATATGCACTCATGAAAGTCTAATAAAAAATCAGCTAGCACTTCCCGATCCTCTTCTCTAAACCTAGGAAGGAAACCTTCCCATTCACTTCTATCAGGCTCGGGATTCGAAAAAAAAAATATATTTGTGAAATCACAAAATGCATACCTCTAAGCAAGAATATTTTCCATTTCAAACCAGTGGAGTTGCCCATAGATTCATATTTAATGAAGTTGGCGTCGCAAGGTAGAATATTGCAATTAATCTTGTGTCCTACTCCTGTCTACCATCAAGATATAGATCTTCTCAATTTCTCTCTCCCAGGGAATATTTCTTCACTTCCATCCCCGACAATGATGCCGATATTGTTAGCACTGAGAGTCACACTTTGAGTTCCATGAGTGCAAGCCCAATACCCATCATAATTTATAGACAATAAAATCAAGTTTATGGTTGGTGGATCAGTAATAAATATAAATAAAAAGGGCAACAAATTGTCCGCAGAGGTGTTCCATTAGGCATGGAGTCATAAAATCCTACAGATTGAAGGCATTTGAGTTGGACATAAGACAAAGCTTATATAATATCAGGTAGAAGAATGGAGAGGAAAAAACATAAAGCAGAATGTTCACAAAACATAGATCCTCTCTGTTGAATGGACTGAAGAATACTTGAACAAAACAATAATTAAAAGGTAATCATTGCAAATCCTTTGTAGCTCATGAATCTCCTAATCAAGGGCCACCATGATCTTCATAGTCTGCAATTTTGTTCAAGTGAAATGAAGAAGAAGAAAATACAAATAAAACATGCTGATAAGATAACTCTCATTAATTCTCAATGGAAGAAATGTATTAACAAAAGCATGCCCTTAGGATTACAGTCACAGACAAAAATACTTCCCTTGCAGCTCTCTCCTCAGTTGGATCATGAATCCAACCCGTTTATCATCAAAAAACAATTCATCTATAGTGAATGACCTATATCTACCCTAAGGAGGTCGAAACCAACGAGTTACATAGGATCCTCCTCCATTTAGGAGTCTTGTTAAAAAAGATTCTCAACAAAAACCTAACAAATTCCTATTTTCAAGGATCTTGCCTATTGTGATAAATGCCTCTTGAACCATGTCAAGATGCTTGATCTAAAGATGAAACACATGTCCCTCATGTGAAAATAAATCCTAGGATACCATTCTAACCTTCCTTCATAGATGGAAACCTTCCCATAGCTCGAATTTGTCAGACTATTATAGTTCACAACGTCTATGACAACATGCACTATGAACTTTCCTATAGGTGATATTTTTGGATTTTCTCCAAATATACGAAGTGGGTCAAGCTGAATTTTTGTTAGCAAGTAAAAAAAACAATTTATTACCTCCAAACCAAATGTTAGAGGAACCGAGATTGTAATTCAAAAGTTATAAGGAAAACAATCCTATGTTTTGTGCTAATTTCTTAGAAAACTGTCATAAATACTAGTTCATAGCGCCAGTGACTTCAGGCGCTCTGAACTCTCCTGTAGCAACCCGTTTCATTTTTTCCAATGTTTTATCATTTCAAAACTCTATCAGGTGTCCTAAGAATGTTGTAAACTTCATAATATCGATGATCTTGACTAAAGGAAAGCACCCAAACTGATAATCATGGTTGTCCAAACATGGAAATTGTTGAAATGGGTACTTGACACTGAGAGGGGGAGGGGGGGGGTGTGAATCAGTGTCACAAAACTTTTGGAAAATTTTCCACTTTTCACAAATTAGCTAAAAAAAATATATTTATCTCATTTTCTTAATCAATATATATAAAAGAATAAATACTTTATTTATTTATTTTAACTTGAATGAATATATAAGATCAATATTTGAATATTATCTTCATACAATTATGAGAGACCCAACTCTTTGTTACAAGACCCAACTTGTAGTTCTCAGATCGAATTGAGAAATGAGGAATCCAACCCTCATCACAAGTCCCAGCTTGTTGATCTCAGATCCAACTGAGATGTGAGGAACCTAATCCTCATACAAGACCCATATTGTAAACATGCACCAACCTGATAGAATGAACTTTCATTCAATCCATTGTATATAAATATATATACTTC
>JASDQU010680986.1:12283-26612 GCA_032191745.1 Picea mariana
CCCTAAAAGGGCTAACGCCTAACTTATGGATGATGGACTAGCCCAAAAAGGGCCAACGTCTCCCTCAAAAGGGCTTGACGTCCCATCTTTTGCTCATTTTGTGTCTTTTACTTAGCAGTTAATGTAAAAACAGTGTAATTTTTGTAGTCAGCCTTGTCGGTTGTTTTAATGACCTAATTTGTAAATTAAAGGTCATTGGATGATATATATTGAGGATGTTTTTCCCTCATTTGAAGATAACACACAACTCACTCTCTTGTGAGATCTGATTTCTTGCGCCCTACTAGGGCAATTTTGGTGTTTAAGTGACACACACTTGTTTTTGGAGGATTTTTCTTGGCATTTATGGCATTTCTCTCAAGGAAGGTTTACAACTAGGGTTTGCTTGTTCTTTCTTCATGACATGTAAGTGAATTTTCATGCAAAACTTCTTAAATGAATGGTTGTAGGTATAATCTCTTACATTTGCTTATTGTATTGTTGATTTAAAACCCTAGGTAACAAGCACACAAGTAGGTTATTGTTACATGTCCCCTTGTTGAGAAATAGTTTTTAGTCATTGAAGAAAGAAGATAGAGCCTAGTTGTTGCTACACTTGTCTTCCTTTTTTCTAAGCTAGTGTTGAAGTTATAAGTTGAAAAGAGGAGACGTCCTAGGCCTAGATTTCCTACACCTAGGGTTTCACCTTTTAGGGTTTGAAGGCCTTGCCATTGCAACACTTTCTCCCTTAAATTTATACTTTGAGCTAGCCATTTTGCCAAGTTTATTTAGAGAAGGAGGAAAGAGCACGAGGCCTTGCTTAAGCAACACCGGAGTGAGCCTCTTTCCCCTAGGGTTTTGATTCTAGGGCCCTGCCTTTGCAGCACCATAGAACCCTACCTTCTAGTCTCTAAGTTTTCATCCTCCTGAGACCTTGTGCCCTTACTTTTGACTACATATACCCTAAGGCACTGATTAGATCTCCAACGTTGAATCTTTAGTGTACAAAACAGCTCTTTAAAACCCTAAATTTGAAACCCTAACTAACATTGCTAACCTAATAAAGGTTGACGTCATAGTTGAATATCTCATCTTGATGCAACAAAAGTGTAATATAAGCAATTGAGTGATGACGTCAAGCATTTATTGAACAAATTATTGATTGGATATACTGTTGGCTTGGTCATCTTGGTAGATATTAATGAATTGATAATCTTTCATAGGTTAATTAACAAAATGTTGACTTCATCTTGTATCTATTGCATTTCTTATTGAATGAAATCAGATAGTTAAAGAAGTACTAACCCTTTGAGTTATAACCTGCAAATATATATATTGTGTTTCTATTGTCTTGTTCCGGGTAGACACTTCTTTTATTGGTTGATTAGCCGGACTATCTGACACTGGTGGTAACCTGCGAGGAGGGAACTCTTAAAACTTGACCTTGTATCTTTTGCCTTTTCAAACCCCAGGTTATCGGGGACGTCTCCCCCGGGCTAACCTCCCTAAACAGAAAGAACCTCCCCATCGATGTGACATTGGGTGGGGAAGATTCTTGTTGCGCCAGTTTGTCCTCTATCCTTTAGCCTGTGACCTAAACTACAAACTGTGCGATAACAAAGACTATGATCCATGATTAAGATCTTCCAATGCACTTATGGGTAGAAGCAGAAAAAATAACAGTATATGTACAAAACATATTGTCCCATAGTGCACTTGGGTTCAAGACCCCTGAAGAGATGTTCTCCAGAAAAAAGCCAGAAGTAAGCCATCTCAAAATATTTGGTTATCCACTATTTGTACACATTCTGAAAGAGAAGAGAAACAAGCCGGACCCTTCAGAAAAGAAGGGAATATTTTTTGGATATTGTGAGGTCTCCAAGGCCTTCAGAGTTTATATACTAGGCTACCATCACATTGAGATCAGCAGGGATGTAACCTTTGATGAAGATGCAACACTCAAGAAATCAAGAAGATGTCAGCTTGAAGAAGTATATGAAGAAGAACCTATGGCTCCTAGAGTTGCAGAACTAGTGAGGGAAGTCATAACTTCCCCTGATGAGGACATTCTAGAAGATCATGACATAATAGAATCTCAAGAAGCTCCCGAGATGACGATCTCCCACAAGAGAAAGTCGGCCTGGGAAAGGGAATTTATTCAATATGGACAGAAGTATGGTGCCCCTGAAGGAACCATGAGACAAGTCAAGAAACCCAAACCATACTCTAGTTAGATGGCCTTGATGTGTGATGTCTTAAAGAAGGAGCCTACTTGCTTTGAAGAAGCTCTTCAGAAGAAAGAATGGGCAGATTCCATGACATAAGAATACCAATCCATTATAAAGAATGATGTATGGGAAATAGTTCCGAGACCGAAGAGCAAGGATGTGGTATCTTCCAAATGGATTTTCAAAACAAAACATGTTGTTGATAGAAGTATTGAGAAATATAAAGCAAGGTTTGTTGCTCGTGGATTTTCTCAAAAGGAAGGCATTGACTATGAAGAGACGTTTGCTCCTGTATCCAAATACACTTCAATCAGAACCATCATATCTCTTGCAACTAACATGAAGTGGAAGTTACACCAGATGGACGTGAAAACAACCTTCTTGAATGGTGTCATTTAAGAAGAAGTGTATATAGAAAAACCTCAAGGGTTTGAAGTTGAAGATAGGAAGACTCATGTCTGTAAGTTGAAGAAGGTTATGTACGGATTAAAGCAAGATCCTAGAGCTTGGTATGGAAGGATTGACAGTTTCCTGACGAGCTTGGGCTTTACCAAGAGTAAATTTGACTCTAACCTTTACTTCAAGGCTATGAATGGTGAGCTTGTTATATTGTTGTTGTATGTGGATGACTTATTCTTAACTGGAGAAGAAAAGGTCATCATTGATTGTAAAAAGAAGCTCGTTGCAGAATTTTAGATGAAAGACCTTGGCCTAATGCACTATTTCTTAGGTCTTGAGGTCTGGCAGGGCCTAGACAAGATCTTCCTTAACCAAGAGAAGTATGTAGTTGAAATACTGAAGAGATTTTATATGTTGGAGTGAAAATCCATGAATACACCCATGGAAACAAAGTTGAAGCTCCTGGTTGATACTTCATCAGAATTGATTGATTCTATATTGTACAGACATCTCATTGGATCGTTGATGTATCTGACGAACACCGGGCTAGATATATGTTTTGTTGTGAACACCTTGAGTCAATTTCCGGTAGATTCTAGACGTGTTCACCTGGTTGCTGCAAAGCATGTGATGAGGTACCTTAAGGGTACATTAGATTGTGGTCTCAGTTATAATGGAGATCATGACTTTAGACTAAGTGGTTATACCGATTCATATTTGGGTGGAAGTGTCTCTGACAGAAAGAGAACTTCAGGATGTTGTTTCAATCTAGGTTTAGCCATGATCTCATGGTAGAGTAGGAAGCAATCAAGCATTTCTCTCAGCACGACAAAAGTAGAATACATTGTTGCATGTTCCGCCAGTTGTGAATCCATATGGCTTCAGAAGTTATTGACAGGTCTATTCGATCTGGAGATGGAAGCAACCGTGATCCTATGTGATAACCAGAGTTGCATAAAGATGGCAAAGAACCCGGTGTTCCATGACAAGTCAAAACACATAGAGATATGATATCATTACATCAGTGATATGGTGTAGAGAGGAGCCATAAAGCTCTAGTATGTTAGCAAAGATGAACAAGTTGTCGATGTGTTGACCAAGCCTCTATCTCATGTAAAGTTTGAGCACTTTCGAGATAAGATTGGTGTAGTCTGAAAGGACCTCCCTCGAAAGGGGGAGTAGTGTTGATGCCAGCCTAGTGCTGAAGATTTCCAGCTTTGTGTTGATGTTGTTGTGATGCCAGACTAGTGCTGAATATTTTTAGCTTCGTGTTGATGTTGTTGTGATGCTAGCCTAGTGCTAAAGATTTCCAGCTTCGTGTTGATGTTGTTGTGATGCCAACCTAGTGCTGAATATTTCTGGCTTCATGTTGATGTTGTTGTGATGCCAGCTTAGTGCTGAAGATTTCCAGCTTCGTGTTGATGTTGTTGAGATGCCAACATCGTGCTGAAGATTTCCAGCTTTGTGTTGATGTTGTTGAGATTCCAGCTTCGTGTTGAAGATTTTCAGCCTAGTGTTGATGTCGATGATGCTCCAACCTTCGTGATATGATGTTGTTGTTGATGATGATGCTCCAGCCTTCGTGATGTGATATTGTTTCTGTTGATTCTTTATCAGCCTTGTGTTGTTATTGATGATGATGATGTATTTGTGTTATACTAATCCATGTTGATGTAGATGATGATGCCATTCCAGCTCCCCGTTGTGGATGATGATATTGATGATGAGAAAAACTTCCAATGATTTATAGATATGTCAGTCAGTGTTCCAGAGGTTGTTGATGTTGCTTCCCTCTCTCTCTCCTGATGATGTTGTAGAATACCCTTCTTGTTAAGGGGGAGTGTTGAAATATTGTAACTGCAAAAAGTATTATATTTATTATTGAGTAATTATTCACTAGATCAATCCCCTTTTGTGGATCGATCATGTCGGGCATTGTAATTGACCAAATCCCCTTTTGTGGATTGGTCAAACCCTAAATATACTATGCAAATTGAGAATTCAGCCTCCGGGCTAATTAAAGTGGTTTTAACCACTAAGAAGACAAGTCATCCCTACCTTGTGAAGAGACACCTTTCCAACACCTGCCAGTTTGTATAAATAAAGAAAGCCAACGCCTCATTTGATCACTCACTCATTCGCTCATCCAGTGCCAAGTTGGGTAGTTACAGTTGGGAGAAGAAGGAAGAGAGAGGCGCATTGCTCAGTGGAGGATATTCTCTAGTGTTTGGTTTATTGTCTTGGCATTGTATTGGCTATCTATATTAAGGAATTTTGTGTTGGGTTTTCTCCCCCGTGAGGGTTTCCCAAGATAAATGTTGTGTATCTTGTGATTGTGTTTCTCTTAATGATCCTATCTATGTTATGGTTATCTAGTAAACTGAAAAGAAACCTAATAATATCTTAAACCTTAACAACCAATCTTCCTTGAAGTGGATTTTATTTTGCATCAACTAGTTTCAATGACAGTGGGTTACTCTGGAGGGTTGTACCCTCACCTCCACATGACCAGTTGTCAACATTGTCTTCAAGCTCTTGTATAAAATACTTTTCAAATGATGATGTCCCACTTTTATCATATGTCGATGTTTCATTATTAGTAATAGGTATGGAAATCTCCATCATGTTTATTGTTGGTTTTCTTGCAACATAGGCAAGAGATTGATCAGTTTGTCAAACAAAAATTTCCCTTAGGTTTTCTCTTGGGGTGAACATGTTTTCCCTTGGGATGAACATTGCATCTTCCCTTGGAGTGCTAGGTGCTTCTTCACTATCACTGAAAAATGATACCTTGGGCATATCCTTCTCAAGATTGGATCTATGTGAATGTATGTGGATCCTTGACCTTTGAGTGACATACCTTGGAGTCAACAATGATGGTGTCCTTACTTAAACATGTTTTTCTTTAACAAGCAAACTAGCAATTCCATTTTGAAAGAAAGGAGATCCCCCATGCCAGCCAATAGACATATGAGGCATTGCCAGAAGAGTTCCAAATGGATTTTTTATAGTTTGCAGTGTAGTAACCATTATATTATGTTGAGTGGGTTGCTCAAAGGTACTTGTCCCAAAAGCCGGAGTCGATACACCACCAGAAGCAGTTGGCTCCGAATGGAAAAAATTACCAAAAGAAAATGCACCATTCTTGTTCACCAATTGTTTTCTCCACTCGATGTGCACAAGTTGTAATCTATTCAATTTTACCATGTGGTCCATTGATTTCCCATTGCTTAACTCTCTAAGGGTGCATAAATCTTGAAGAACCAACACCTCCAATTTTTTTATTTGACAAAAAACTTCCAGAAGATTCTTTAGTTTCTCACACCATTCACAGTCCAACACTTTTAAACTTGCTAATTGACCAAACCCATCTGGAAGCTTCTCTAAATTGTTACACCATTTCAATGAAATATGTGTGATAAAGGAGAGTTTGCAAAACCCATGGGGTAGTTTTTGTAGAGACCAACAACATGAAAAACCCAAGGTTCGCAATAGCTTCAATTCTCCAAATCTTTTTAGAATGATTTCTGGAATACTTTCTAGTTGATAACAAAATTTTAAATCTAATTCAACTAGGTGTGTTAAGTTTCGTAAGCCGGAGGGAATATTTACTATGCTTTTTCAAAATGATAAATTTAATAGTGTCAGTGGTGGATGTTTCTCGACACTATCTGGAAATGCTTCTAATTTTGAGCAACCTTTAATATTGAGTTCTTGTAGAAAACTCAATGATCCTATATTCATCGACAACTTAATTGAACTTGAAAATTAATCCCTTTCCAATATTCGTAAAGACTAAAGATTTGTAACTGAATCTGACAGCTTCTCCATAGAACAACAATTTGAAAGAGATAGTTCTTGCAAACTATTTACTTGATCACCCAACTCTTCCGACATATGTTTCAACTTTTCAAAGTTGACCAACCTTAGTATTCGCAAATATTTAAGTTGTTGAAGATCTGTGGAAGAAATTTGAAAGTTATGGGAATGCAACCTTCCATAAAAATCCATGTCTCTCAAACTTAAAGGCATCTTAGATAGCTTCACGTCAATGGGTTCATAACTGAGGTATCTCAATTGCTTGAACTTTGACTCATCAAATGGAAGCTTCAAATTTGTGTCACGTGAATGGAAATTTCTCGTTGTATGCTTTTGACCTTCTGATAGGGCCAACGAAGCATGCCATATCTATGACAAATCTTCTTTGGAGTCGTGGAGCCTATTGACATCTTTTTAGTGGCTTTAGTTTCTAGAAGATGGAATTATTGTGCACAGTCAGACAATTGAAGTTGGCCTATTCTTTTCCTCTATTGTGCAACACTCTTGTGGCCTCATTTACTAGGTGGAGCATTTTTAGTGGCATACCATGGGTTGAGTGAAGGATTTTGGAATACTTCACTATTATTAAAACATGTTTGTTGAGGAAAGTTGTTGGTAATAGGTCCATGAAAGCATGGATTATATATCATGCTCATTCTCGCTCCTGCTTGTGTGCTAACTAAGACGCAATCATGACGAAGCACATAGCCTTCTTTGACACACAACATGTTGTAATGCCTCAAGTTATGTTTCATATATTATGGATTTCTAGGAGGAAAGTAATTCATCTCTAGCACTCAATTGGGTTGTGGTTCGACATTTCCAATACTGCAAAATCTCACTTGCAATACTGCATGAAATTTCTCCCCTTGATAGGATTGAACCTTCAGTTTTGTGTCTTGGAAACCATTTGTATGGATAGTACGTTACATTAGTTGGAAAGATTGGCACCGTGGATTAGGTTGAAATATCACCCAATCCATTAGATTATTTGCAAACAACTCCAAATTTAATTCATAAGAGGCTGAGAAATTCTGCTGTGAACCAACTCCCATTGCTTTCCCTTACATGCCTTGTGGGAAATTGTTAGTTTTATGGTAAGGTTGATTTTGTACCAATGCATGAGTATCTGAGGGCACATCACTCGTTGAAGCCACTGCTTGATGATATGAATACCTATCATTCGATGGAAGCAATGTTGTAGAATCCATAGACACGTGGTTCTGGGGCTCAACTTGTGAGGAATCATGATTGTTAGGATCATCCATAAAAGGAGCACCCTGATAAGAATTGACACAGTAGGGATCCAAAGAAGTAGTAGTTTCAGTTTTAGGATTTCCATTGAACTTTAATTGTTCATTAGAGAGGACATTGTACCAATCTAGTTCATTGTCCTCAGTTGTTGTCCCTACATCAATTGACAATGGATTGAGCTCTCTATAATATCTTGATTGTTCGAAATTTTATTGGATTCTGAGATAACCGAATCAAGGATGGGATCAGTTGAGGCTTCAATTTTTGGTTTTTGGAAAGAAGATTCGCCTGAATTAGATGGTTCTTGGGAGGGGTTTTCCTTTTTGGGAAGTTTACTATGTTCCTTCTCTAATTTCTTTGTGGCATCCTCATGTTCATAATTGTATTTTTCAAATACTTTGTTTATTGAATCAATGAGTTGATTCTTAAATTCATGAAGAATGATGATTATATATCTGGAAGATGTATCCATGATATATCCACAAGTGGATCTGGTAAAAAAATTCCCAAGCTCTGATACCACTTGGAAGCATGAAACTAGATATATATGAAATATATATTTAATAATTTATGAATTTATTATTTGTTGTCTTATTCAATGTACAACAATGTGTATTAAATACACGTAAATGAGTAGAGTCGCGTCTTTTTTTTCTAAAAAGACGTGACTTTACATTAAAAGTATAATTATTACATTAACGATTTAAATAGTAATTAATGACATTGTAATATACATACAATATATTACAAAGAAACATGAGCTTCTTAATAAATACATGAGTGAGGATCTCATCGAGGAGCGGGACAAGACCAAGGCAATGCTTAACATTCAACGATAAGGCATGCTAGTGAAGCTTATGGATCATTATTATTTTCCAAATGTGCTTATTAACTTCTATTAAATATACAATATGGGCCTTAGGTCATTCTCGAGGTTGATAGAGTATTATAATTAAGATATCCACCAGGGTTCCTTTCTTTTTGATCGGGAAAAAGGGCACTGGGAAGCTTTGATCGTAGAGTGTAGTAGTCCCAATTATGCCAAAGTAGGGGCCAAGATGATAGAATTTGAAGGGAACGAAGTTGATGTGCCTAGTGCCACCGGTAAGGGCCCTAGTTATAGATACTTCGGGGCTACAAAATTCCTCCCCGGCCTCAAAGAGATATTCTATAAGCCCCCTTGAGGCAAACAACATGAGGTCTAGGTATGATATTTACAACCAAATCAATGTCAATTCATATTATATCTACATGAATGACGAGGACAATATCTTGGAGAAAGTCGAGCAGCTTGTGGAGGAGGAGATGTGAGCCAGAGTGTCAAGGGAGTGGTAGAGGATCAAGTCTGTGTGCTAAATTATGAGAGGCATCGAAGAGTGACATCCATTTTTTACTCTGCAAAGAAAAAACCCCGCAAAATTTAACCGTGGAGGTTTGCATATGTAGTTTGTGAATTAAATTGATTTTCTTCTGGTTGTTACTATTGTTTCTCCTGCACTCATCGTCGCCATCTCTGATTCACATAAAAATCTTTTTAGAAACATATATATAGATAAAATAATTTGAAATTATAAAACACACACATACATGACTATTTTGTATTTATCAAAAATTGAAATTAATTTTTGTTTGCAAAAAAAATGTGAAAAATTAATCGGTGCCACTACAATATATAATATGCGCCATGACCAATGTGTTATATCATAAACAAAGCACTGTTGAGTTGTGCGATAAGTATAATGCACCAATGCTCCATGGTTATTCGAGCATTGATATGTATTTTAATGGTGTGTTGTGTTCTCTAACACACCAGTAACGGGGCGTCCCACAAGACACACCGCTATTCCATTTTATCTATGTTCTATGCGACGTGGTGCGATTGGTTCTATGGAACACACCGCTTTGTTAAAATTTTAGGTGGTAAACTAGGCAATGTGGTTTGTTATATACAAATCATTGGTGCTCCAAGTTCCTTGTAGCACCAACGTCTTTTAGAAGTGCATTTTATTTTAGGATGCATCGATAACAGGGCATTCTATAAGATGCATCACTACGATAAATTCTTAAACTTTTGGTCTGGTGCCACATTATGAACTGCACATGTGCATTGTATGGACTTGCTCACACCACTAGGTTAATTTTTTTATGATGAAAACTTGGCAGTGTAGTTGATTAAATGGAATGCATTGGGGTTGCATTTTTCTTTAAGCATGGGCGTTTTTATAACGTTGCATTTTTTTTAGAAAGCACCGGTAATGAGGCATCCCATAAGACACACCACTATGATAAACTGTTATATATTTTGCCTTGTGCCTTGTTGTACATAGCACCATTGCGTTTGGTTGAATTTGACACTTCGCTAGGCTAAATTTTTCATGTTCAAAACTAGGCGGTGTGATTGGTTAATGGAACACATCAGTGCTCCATTTGTCTTGGAGCACCGACATTTTGTTTAATGGTGCATTGTGTTTCCTAGCGTACTAGTAATGGGGCGTCCAAAGAGATGCACTGCTATTTTTATTTTTCAACATTTTCGTGGTGTCATTTCGTGAATGACACCAGTGCATTTATTGATCATATACACACTAATGGCGGTGCTTCCTCTAAATTCATAGAACACGCTAAATTCTAGGGCAGCTGAAGCGTTTAAACGCACCGTGTGGAATTAAAAAAATCTAAAAAAGACCAAATTTTAGGCCAATTTCAAATTTTAATCCAAAGAAAATGAAAATAACAAGGCAATAAACAATTTACCTAGTCTCTTCTCTTTTGAGGAGGCATGGTTGCACCGTAGAGAAGAAATTAAAATTTGTGATATTTTCCAAAATTTGGAAATGTGTGGAATCTACTGGTGGGACTATTGATTTGACTGTAGAGCATTTGAAACAAGGTGGTCGTGGAAGGAGAGTGACCACCGATGTTTTTCTAAGAGGTTGGAAGCACAAAATGAGGTGTAACAATGAAAAACAATATGGTAAATTTTTGTTTACCTTGCCTTAGTGCGCTAACAATTGTATGCATCAAAGTATCATGTGTATGTGCACAAGTGAGCTTTGTTTAGAGTAGAGAACTGCAATGTATTTTATTTTGTTTATAGCGACCAACGGTGCGTCTTACTAGCTCAATACCAGGGAATTATTTTGATGTGTGCATCGATGTGTATTTTCCTTACAAGAGCACTGGTGAAAAAACCTCCAATTTCCTGCCTCCATTAATAACCTCCGCTATAAATAGAGAAGGAAGAAATTTTTTTGGTAGGTTCTATAAAAACCTTTGCTACAACGTGTTCTCCTTGTAGTGTTACCAGTGAAATATTTGAATTTCCTTCCTGTGAGTTGATGATGTAGGACTTCCCATCCTTGATTAGTCGATATTGGTTGGATCTCTACATGACGATTACATCCCTCATATACATGTAGGGGCTTCCAAACACTACTCCACGTATGTTAAGGGGTACTACATCCAATTCCACTTCATCAATCAAATCAACACTTACAAGAAATTTAATATTACATTGTTTCGTTACCTTGATATTTGCATCCATGTTTACCCATCCCAATAGATATGGGCTAGGATCGTCGTGAACCTCCAATCCAAACTTGTTGACCATATTTAGTGCTATGAGATTACCCTATGAACCAAAGTTAAAAAGAGTGTCTATATTGGTCTTCTTGACCTGGATCTTGATGTGCAAGAGTTTGGTTATCTCATTCTCTTCCTGGTGATGAAGGCTACTTAGATTCACCTCCTTCTACTCTGATGTGTAGATAATATTCTCATCCACATTAGAGCTTCTTTCAACCTAATTGCTTGAATATGTGGCTAGAATTTTTTTTTTCTTTGCATCTGGTTCTTCAGGTTCAACTCTAGATGTAGTTTCCAACACTTTTCCTCAGTGTGCCCATCAATATTGCAATGGTTACAAAGGTTGTTAGGATCATTACACTGATGTGCAGTGGCTATCATCTTCTTGTCCTTTCCTCATTTCCACTTCTTCTTCCCCTCCTTGGAAGCTTCTTGGTGCTCTTTTTGCTTGGAACCCCTTGGTTGCCCTTTCTTGTGAACTATGTTTTCCAAATACTATTCTTGTACATATGCCTCGTCCACTGTCCCTGGCTTGAAAATCATAAATTGATTTTGAAGATGGCTATGTAGACCCACATATATTTGAGGAGTACATTTGGGTTCTTGGGAGAGATACCCAACATGATGGCCATTTTTATGAACTCGGTGGTTTACTCCTATACACTCTGCCCTTGCTTCTGCCTGAAGTAGTGCGACTTCATCCATTTGTTCTCTACACACCTGATAAGATAGAATTGAGAATTGATGAGGGTCTTGGAGTTCTCCCACCTGTTTACTAGTGGATCACCCTCCAACTTAAGTGTTTCTGTATGGATTTCCCACCAGGTTAAAGCATGGCCCTCTAACATCGGTTTTCCAAATGACATTTTTTGTTCTTCATCTATATGGTGAACAATGAAATAAACTTCTAGTTGTTGCAACCAATGATTCAGTTTTAATGCATAGATATCAACTTGGTATGGCTTTATGTCCACTTTTGCTTCCATCTTGAATAAAGACTGTGAAGTTTTTATGGTACTGGAACTTGACTACTCTTTCTGTGACTCATTTTTTGGGTCTTCGTTATCCCCTAATTTTTCGACTGATCCAATATCTGAGTTCGAGCTTCCAACTTCTTTGAACGGTTCGAGATTGCTTGATAGAGCCACCATGAGGAGGAAAATATTGTGAGATATATCAACATCTTGTTCTTCCAGCCTCACAAATCTCTCCTTCGTTGAATCTCGAGGGTTACTATGAACATACTCATCGGTCATGGCTATGGTTTTGTGACTTTCTTCTTAAATCGATTCTTGGATCCCTGCAAATTTCCACAAATACCCCAAAGAAACCTGCTCTAATACCAATATGATCTATAAATTGCCATGGATATTCCAATGGACAGTTTGTCACAATAGATCTAATAAAATACTGAAATCTTTACTCTGAAGGTTGATTTCCTTTTACATCTCAGATTCTTTAATTATTGGTTTTCTGCTTAAACGTGTGAAATATTTGAAATGCAAAAAATAGAGAGCATAAATAAATATCGACACACCATCCACAAATAAACACAAGATATAACCTAGGAAACCTAATATGGGAGGAAACCCAACTAGAAGGTGAGGTTGCTTTGCTCTCTTTTCTTCAAATGCAAGTACAAAGAAAAAGACACTCTTTGTAGAGTTGTCTTTGACATTGTGGCTTGTATGAATACTACATAATCTCTTCTTCTATGTTATGTTATCATAATACCACTCGTAGGTTCTTTGCTCAACTATGAAACTAATATAATGCTAAAGAATGGGACCACTTCTCCTCCTAGCGACTTGATATTTAATATCACCTGATATCCATCTAGGGGTAGGGTTTTGACTTTGTCAACCCTCAATTGTGATAAGGTTTTGGACCTTCTAGAATCTTCTTGAAATTCCATACATGGCTAGCCCCATATGCATGAGTAATGGGGGCTGACGTGGCATCGACTCGTACTAGGGTGGTCAACATGGTAGGTCAAATTGCGTGAGGCATAACTTTTTCATATGAGCTCTGGTTGACACGATTTTTGCACCGTTGGAAAGGTATTGATGTGTAGAATAACATTAAGGGGTTTGGGCAAAAGCTGAGAAAATTTTGACCCCAAAAAATACCATTTGATGCCTCAAAATGGCTCCAGAAGGTTTCAAACCCCAATTTTCCAAACTGGGACCTGCCATTAAAATGACCCTGCAAGTTGCTTCCTCTAATTTTTTCCACTCTGGAAGCATCGAGATTGATGACAAATAATACAATGATCCAATCCAAATCATTGAGATCATTGATACTTACCAGGTCCAATAACAATTGACTCATAGAGAGCCCTAGTTAACAATCAACTCATGAAAAACAAATATGTCACAAATGAGATTTGAATCTGAGTAAAGCAGATAACATTCATCCTCTCAACCATCTATTCTAAACTTAACTGACATAATATTGTTATATATAACACATTATAAAATGAAATAAAAATAAAATTAAAATAAATTTTATATATTTGTTATACCTCCTATAGGATATTTAAAAAAAACAATTATTCTTAAAACTATTAATTACATGGATATATAGAGGATATTTAAAATATATATATATATATTTAAAACTATTACTTATATATAAAGATACAAAGAAATGATAGGTACATAAGCGACTAGTTACTAATTACGATAGGCACAATTTAGTTTTTATTATCATAAATAATAATAATATTGAATACTAAATTATATGTGTCATATCAATGTTAAATCAAGAATATATATGATATTTGAATTGTCTCTTTTCAAAATAGTTTTCTCTAATATTACCCCCCGCCATCATTGAGGGTGGGGGTGAGGGGTAATATGAGGGTGAGGGTGAGGGTGGGGATGGAGGTTAATATTTGAGAAAATATGTTTTCTCAAATATTACCCCCCACCCGAGTCATTGAGGGTGGGGGTGGACAGTAATATTAAAGAAAATATGAGGGTGAGGATGGGCGGTAATATTAATCATTGAGGGTGAGGGTGGGGGTGCGCATGTAATATTTGAGAAAATATGTTTTCTCAAAT
>JASDQU010680986.1:29229-45214 GCA_032191745.1 Picea mariana
GAAAGAAGCCAGAAGTAAGTCATCTCAAAATATTTGGTTGTCCACTATTTGTACACATTCTGAAAGAGAAGAGAACCAAGCCAGACCCTTCAGAAAAGAATGGAATATTTGTTGGATACTGTGAGGTCTCCAAGGCCTTCAGAGTTTATATACTAGGTTACCATCATATTGATATCGACAGGGATGTAACCTTTGATGAAGATGCAACACTCAAGAAATCAAGAAGATGTCAGCTTGAAGAAGTATATGAAGAAGAACCTATGGCTCCTAGAGTTTCAGAACTAGTGAGGGAAGTCATAACTTCCCCTGATGAGGAGATTCTAGAAGATCATGACATAATAGAATCTCAAGAAGCTCCCGAGATGATGATCTCCCATAAGAGAAAGCTAGCCTGGGCAAGGGAACTTATTCAAGATGGACAGAAGTATGGTGCCCCCGAAGGAACCATGAGACAAGTCAAGAAACCCAAGCCATACTCCAGTTAGATGGCCTTGATGTGTGATCTCTTAAAGAAGGAGCCTACTTGCTTTTAAGAAGCTATTCAGAAGAAAGAATGGGCAGATTCCATGACATAAGAATACCAATCCATTATAAAGAATGATGTATGGGAAATAGTTCCCAGACCGAAGAGCAAGGATGTGGTATCTTCCAAATGGATTTTCAAAACAAAACATGTTGTTGATAGAAGTATTGAGAAATATAAAGCAAGGTTTGTTGCTCGTGGATTTTCACAAAAGGAAGGCATTGACTATGAAGAGACGTTTGCTCCTGTATCCAGATACACTTCAATTAGAACCATCATAGCTCTTGCATATAAGATGAAGTGGAAGTTACACCAGATGGACGTGAAAACAACCTTCTTGAATGGTGTCATTTAAGAAGAAGTGTATATAGAACAACCTCAAGGGTTTGAAGTTGAAGATAGGAAGACTCATGTATGTAAGTTGAAGAAGGCTCTATACGGATTAAAGCAAGACCCTAGAGCTTGGTATGGAAGGATTGACAGTTTCCTAACGAGCTTGGGCTTTACCAAGAGTAAAGTTGATTCTAACCTTTACTTCAAGGTTATGAATGGTGAGCTTGTTATATTGTTGTTGTATGTGGATGGCTTATTCTTAACTGGAGAAGAAAAGGTCATCATTGATTGTAAAAATAAGCTCATTACAGAATTTGAGATGAAAGACCTTGGCCTAATGCACTATTTCTTAGGTCTTGAGGTCTGGCAAAGCCTAGACAAGATCTTCCTTAACCAAGAGAAGTATGTAGTTGAAATACTGAAGAGATTTTATATGTTGGAGTGAAAATCCATGAATACACCCATGGAAACAAAGTTGAAGCTCCTGGTTGACACTTCGTCAGAATTGATTGATTCTATACTGTACAGACATATCATTGGATCGTTGATGTATCCGACGAACACTGGGCTAGATATATGTTTTGTTGTGAACACCTTGAGTCAATTTCCGGTAGATTATAGACGTGTTCACCTGGTTGTTGCAAAGCATGTGATGAGGTACCTTAAGGGTACATTAGATTGTGGTCTCAGTTATAATGGAGATCATGACTTTAGATTAAGTGGTTATACCGATTCAGATTGGGGTGGAAGTGTCTCTGACAGAAAGAGAACTTCAGGATGTTGTTTCAATCTAGGTTTAGCCATGATCTCATGGCAAAGTAGGAAGCAATCAAGCATTTCTCTCAACACGACAAAAGCAGAATACATTGTTGCATGTTCCGCCAGTTGTGAATCCATATGGCTTCAGAATTTGTTGACAGGTCTATTCGATCTGGAGATGGAAGCAACCGTGATCCTATATGATAACCAGAGTTGCATAAAGATTGACAGAGAACTCGGTGTTCCATGACAATTCAAAACACATAGAGATCTGATATCATTACATCAGTGATATGGCACAGAGAGGAGCCATAAAGCTCCAGTATGTTAGCACAGATGAACAAGTTGTTGACGTGTTGACCAAGCCTCTATCTCGTGTAAAGTTTGAGCACTTTCGAGATAAGCTTGGTGTATTCTAAAAGGACCTCCCTCGAAAGGGGGAGTAGTGTTGATGCCATCCTAGTGCTGAAGATTTCCAGCTTCGTGTTGATGTTGTTGTGATGCCAGACTAGTGCTGAATATTTTTAGCTTCGTGCTGATGTTGTTGTGATGCCAGCCTAGTGCTGAAGGTTTCCAGCTTCGTGTTGATGTTGTTGTGATTCCAGCCTAGTGCTGAATATTTTCGGCTTCATGTTGATGTTGTTGTGATCTCAGCCTAGTGCTGAAGATTTCCAGCTTCGTGTTGATGTTGTTGAGATGTCAACATCGTGCTGAAGATTTCCAGCTTTGTGTTGATGTTGTTGAGATGCCAGCTTCATGCTGAAGATTTCCAGCCTAGTGTTGATGTCGATGATGCTCCAACCTTCGTGATATGATGTTGTTGTTGTTGATGATGCTCCAGCCTTCGTGATGTGATATTGTTGTTGTTGATGTTTTATCAGCCTTGTGTTGTTATTGATGATGATGATGTATTTGTGTTATACTAATCCATGTTGATGTAGATGATGATGCCATTCCAACTCCCCGCTATGGATGATGATATTGATGATGAGAAAAACTTCCAGTGATTTATAGATATGTCAGTCAGTGTTCCATATGTTGTTGATGTTGCTTCCCTCTCTCTCTCCTAGTGATGTTGTAGAATACCCTTCTTGTTAAGGGGGAGTGTTGAAATAATGTAACTGCAAAAAGTATTCTATTTATTATTGAGTAATTATTCACTAGATCAATCCCCTTTTGTGGATCGATCATTTCGGGCATTGTAATTGACCAAATCCCCTTTTGTGGATTGGTTTAACCCTAAATATACTATGCAAATTAAGAAGTCGGCCTCCGGGCTAATTAAAGTGGTTTTAACCACTAAGAAGACAAGTTGGCCCTGCCTTGTGAAGAGACACCTTTCCAACACCTGCCAGTTTGTATAAATAAAGGAAGTCAACGCCTCATTTGATCACTCACTCATTCGCTCATCTAGTGCCAAGTTTGGTAGTTACAGTTGGGAGAAGAAGGAAGAGAGAGGCGCATTGCTCAATGGAGGATATTCTTTAGTGTTTGGTTTATTGGCTTGGCATTGTATTGGTTATCTATATTAAGGAATTTTGTGTTGGGTTTTCTCCCCCATGAGGGTTTCCCAGGATAAATGTTGTGTATCTTGTGATTGTGTTTCTCTTAGTGATCCTATCTATGTTATGGTTATCTAGTAAATTGAAAAGAAACCTAATAATATCTTGAACCATAACAACCATTCTTCCTTGAAGTGGATTTTATTTTGCATCAACTAGTTTTGATGACAGTGGGTTACTCTGGATGGTTGTACCCTCACCTCCACATGACCAGTTGTCAACATTATCTTCGGGCTCTTGTATAAAATACTTTTCAAATGGCGATGTACCACTTTTATCATATGTCGATGTTTCATTATCAATAATAGGTATGGAAATCTCCATCATGTTTATTGTTGGTTTGCTTGCAACATAGGCAAGAGATTGATCAGTTTGTCGAACAAAAAGTTCCCTTGGGTTTTCTCTTGGGGTGAACATGTTTTCCCTTGGGATGAACATTGCATCTGCCCTTGGAGTGCTAGGTGCTTCTTCACTATCACTGAAAAATGATACCTTGGGCATATCCTTCTCAGGATTAGATCTATGTGAATGCATGTGGATCCTTGACCTTTGAGTGACATACCTTGGAGTCAACAATGATGTTGTCCTTACTTAAACAGGTTTTTCTTTAACAAGCAAACTAGAAATTCCATTTTGAACGAAAGGAGATCCCCCATGCCAGCCAATAGACATCTGAGGCATTGCTAGAAGAGTTCCAAATGGATTTGTTATAGTTTGTAGTGTAGTAACCATTATATTATGTTGAGTGGGTTGCTCAAAGGTACTTTTCCCAAAAGCTAGAGTCGATGCACCACCAAAACCACCAGAAGTAGTTGGCTCCGAATGGAAAAAATTACCAAAAGAAAATGCACCATTCTTGTTCACCAATTGTTTTCTCTCCTCAATGTGCACAAGTTGTAATCTATTCAAGTTTACCATGTGGTCCATCGATTTTCCATTGCTTAACTCTCTAAGGGTGCATAAATCTTGAAGAACCAACACCTCCAATTTTTTTAGTTGACAAAAAACTTCCAAAAGATTCTTTAGTTTCTCACACCATTCACAATCCAACACTTTTAAACTTGCTAATTGACCAAACCCATCTAGAAGCTTCTCTAAATTGTTACACCATTTCAATGAAAGATGTGTGATAAAGGAGAGTTTGCAAAACCCATGGAGTAGTTTTTGTAGAGACCAACAACATGAAAAACCCAAGGTTCGCAATAGCTTCAATTCTCCAAATCTTTTTAGAATGATTTCTGGAATACTTTCTAGTTGATAACAAAATTTTAAATCTAATTCAACTAGGTGTGTTAAGTTTCTTAAGCCGGAGGGAATATTTACTATGCTTTTGCAAAATGATAAATTTAATAGTGTCAGTGTTGGATGTTTCTCGACACTATCTGGAAATGCTTCTAATTTTGAGCAACCTTTAATATTGAGTTCTTGTAGAAAACTCAACGATCCTATATTTACCGACAACTTAGTCGAACTTGAAAATTAATCCCTTTCCAAAATTCGTAAAGATTAAAGCTTTGTAACTGAATCCGACAGTTTCTCCATAGAACAACAATCTGAAAGAGATAGTTCTTGCAAACTATTTACTTGATCACCCAACTCTTCCGACATATGTTTCAACTTTTCAAAGTTGACCAACCTTAGTATTCGCAAATATTTAAGTTGTTGAAGATCTGTGGAAGAAATTTGAAAGTTATGGGAATGCAACCTTCCATAAAAATCCATGTCTCTCAAACTTGAAGGCATCTTAGATAGCTTCACGTCAATGGGTTCATAACTAAGGTATCTCAATTGCTTGAACTTTGACTCATCAAATGGAAGCTTCAAATTTGTGTCACGTGAAAATATGGCAATTTCTCGTTGTATGCTTTTGACCTTCTGATAGGGCCAACGAAGCACGCCATATCTACGACAAATCTTCTTTGGAGTCATGGAGCCTATTGACATCTTTTTAGTGGCTTTAGTTTCTAGAAGATGGAATTATTGTGCACAGTTGGACAATTGAAGTTGGCCTATTCATTTCCTCTATTGTGCAACACTCTTATGGCCTCATTTACTAGGTGGAGCATTTTTAGTGGCATTCCATGGGTTGAGTGAAGGATTTTGGAATACTTCGCTATTATTAAAACCTGTTTGTTGAGGAAAGTTGTTGGTAATAGGTCCATGAAAGCATGGATTATATATCATGCTCATTCTCGCTCCTGCTTGTGTGCTAACTAAGACGCAGTCATGACGAAGCACATAGCCTTCTTTGACACACAACATGTTGTACTGCCTCAAGTTATGTTTCATATATTATGGATTTCTAGGAGGAAAGTAATTCATCTCTGGCACTAAATTAGGTTGTGGTTCGACATTTCCAATACTGCAAAATCTCACTTGCAATACTGCATGAAATTTCTCCCCTTGATAGGAGTGCACCTTCAGTTTTGTGTCTTGGAAACCATTTGTATGGATAGTACGTTGCATAAGTTGGCAAGATTGGCACCGTGGATCAAGCTGCAATATCACCCAATCCATCAGATTATTTGCAAACAACTGCGAATTTAATTCATAAGAGGCTGAGAAATTCTGTTGTGAACCAACTCCCATTGCTTTCCCTTACATGCCTTGTGGGAAATTGTTAGTTTCAGGGTAAGGTTGATTTTGTACCAATGCATGAGTATCTGAGGGCACATCACTCGTTGAAGCCACTGCTTGATGATATGAATACCTATCATTCGATGGAAGCAATGTTGCAGAATCCATAGACACGTGGTTCTGGGGTTCAACTTGTGAGGAATCATGATTGTTAGGATCATCCATAAAAGGAGCACCCTGATAAGAATTGACACGGTAGGGATCCAAAGAAGTAGTAGTTTCAGTTTTAGGATTTCCATTGAACTTTAATTGTTCATTAGAGAGGACATTGTCCCAATCTAGTTCATTGTCCTCAGTTGTTGTCCCTACATCAATTGACAATGGATTGAGCTCTCTATAATATCTTGATTGTTCGAAATTTGATTGGATTTTGAGATAATCGACTCAAGGACGGGATCAGTTGAGGCTTCGATTTCTGGTTTTTGGAAAGAAGATTCGCCTGAATTAGATGGTTCTTGGGAGGGGTTTTCCTTTTTGGGAAGTTTACTATGTTCCTTCTCTAATTTCTTTGTGGCATCCTCATGTTCATAATTGTATTTTTCAAATACTTTGTTTATTGAATCAATGAGTTGATTCTTAAATTCATTAAGAATGATGGTTATATATCTGGAAGATGTATCCATGATATATCCACAAGTGGATCTGGTAAAACATTTCCCAAGCTCTGATACCACTTGGAAGCATGAAACTAGATATATATGAAATATATATTTAATATTTTATGAATTTATTATTTGTTGTCTTATTCAATGTACAACAATGTGTATTAAATACACGTAAATGAGTAGAGTCACGTCTTTTTGTCTAAAAAGACGTGACTTTACATTAAAAGTATAATTATTACAATAACGATATAATAGTAATTAATGACATTGTAATATACATACAATATATTACAAAGAAACATGAGCTTCTTAATAAATACATGAGTGAGGATCTCATCGAGGAGTGGGACAAGGCCAAGGCAATGCTTAATATTCAACGATAAGGCATGCTAGTGAAGCTTATGGATCATTTTTTTTTTCCAAATGTGCTTCTTAACTTCTATTAAATATACAATATGGGCCTTAGGTCATTCTCGAGGTTGACAGAGTATTATAATTAAGATATCCACCAGGGTTCCTTTCTTTTTGATTGGGAAAAAGGGGCACTGGGAAGCTTTGATCGTAGAGTGTAGTAGTCCCAATTATGCCAAAGTAGGGGCCAAGATGATAGTATTGGAAGGGAACGAAGTTGATGTGCCTAGTGCCACCAGTAAGGGCCCTAGTTATAGATACTTCGGGGCTACAAAATTCCTCCCCGACCTCAAAGAGATATTCTATAAGCCCCCTTGAGGCAAAGAACATGAGGTCTAGGTATGATATTTACAAGCGAATCGATGTCAGTTCATATTATATCTACATGAATGACGAGGACAATATCTTGGAGAAAGTCGAGCAGCTTGCAGAGGAGGAGATGTGAGCCAGAGTGTCAAGGGAGTGGTAGAGGATCAAGTCTGTGTGCTAAATTATGAGAGGCATCGAAGAGTGACCTCCATTTTTTACTCTGCAAAGAAAAAACCCCGCAAAATTTAACTGTGGAGGTTTGCATATGTAGTTTGTGAATTAAATTGTTTTTCTTCTGGTTGTTACTACTATTTCTCCTGCACTCATCATCGCCATCTCTGATTCACATAAAATTATTTTTAGGAATATATATATATATATATATATATATATATATATATATATAATAATAATAATTTGAAATTATAAAACACACACATACATGACTATTTTGTATTTATCAAAAATCGAAATTAATTTTTGTTTGCAAAAAAAATGTGAAAAATTAATCGGTGCCACTACAATATATAATATGCACCATGAGCAATGTGTTATATCATAAGCAAAGCACTGTTGAGTTGTGCGATAAGTATAATGCACCAATGCTCCATGGTTATTCGAGCATTGATATGTATTTTAATGGTGTGTTGTGTTCTCTAACACACCAGTAACGGGGCGTCCCACAAGACACACCGCTATGCCATTTTATCTATGTTCTATGCGACGTGGTGCAATTGGTTCTATGGAACACACTGCTTTGTTAAAATTTTAGGTGGTAAACTAGGCAATGTGGTTTGTTATATAGAAAGCATTGGTGCTCCAAGTTCCTTGTAGCACCAACGTCTTTTAGAAGTGCATTTTATTTTAGGACGCATCAATAACAGGGCATTCTATAAGATGCATCTCTACGATAAATTATTAAACTTTTGGTCTGGTGCCACATTATGAACTGCACCTGTTCATTGTATGGACTTGCTCACACCACTAGGTTAATTTTTTTATGATGAAAACTTGGTAGTGTAGTTGATTAAATGGAATGCATTGGGGTTGCATTTTTCTTTAAGCATGGGCATTTTTATAGCGTTGCATTTATTTTAGAAAGCACTGGTAATGGGGCATCCCATAAGACACACCACTCTGATAAATTGTTATATATTTTGCCTTGTGCCTTGTTGTACATAGCACCATTGCGTTTGGTTGAATTTGACACTTCGCTAGGCTAAATTTTCCATGTTCAAAACTAGGCGGTGTGATTGGTTAATGGAACACATCGGTGCTCCATTTGTCTTGGAGCACCGACATTTTGTTTAACGGTGCATTGTGTTTCCTAGAGTACTGGTAATGGGGCGTCCAAAGAGATGCACTGCTATTTTTATTTTTCAACATTTTTGTGGTGTCATTTCGTGAATGACACCGGTGCATTTATTGATCATATACACACTAATGGCGGTGCTTCCTATAAATTCATAGAACACACTAAATTCTAGGGAAGTTGAAGCATTTAAACGCATCGTGTGGAATTAAAAAAATCTAAAAAAGACCAAATTTTAGGCCAATTTCAAATTTTAATCCAAAGAAAATGCAAATAACAAGGCAATAAACAATTTACCTGGTCTCTTCTCTTTTGAGGAGGCATGGTTGCACCGTAGAGAAGAAATTAAAATTTGTGGTATTTTCCAAAAATTGGAAATGTGTGGAATCTACTAGTGGGACTATTGAATCGACTGTAAAGCATTTGAAACAAGGTGGTTGTGGAAGAAGAGTGACCACCGATGTTTTTCTAAGAGGTTGGAAGCACAAAATGAGGTGTAACAATGAAAATCAATATGGTAAGTTTTTTTTTACCCTGCCTTAGTGCGCCAACAATTGTATGCATCGAAGTATCATGTGTATGCGCACAAGTGAGCTTTGTTTAGAGTAGAGCACTGCAATGTATTTTATTTTGTTTATAGCGACCAATGATGTGTCTTACTAGCTCAATACCAGGGCATTATTTTTATGTGTGCATTGATGCGTATTTTCCTTACAAGAGCACTGGTGAAAAAACCTCCAATTTCCTGCCTCCATTAATAACCTCCGCTATAAATAGAGAAGGAATAAATTTTTTGGGTAGGTTATGTAAAAACCTCTGCTACAACGTGTTCTCCTTGTAGTGTTACCAGTGAAATATTTGAATTTCCTTCATGTGAGTTGATGATGTAGGACTTCCCATCCTTGATTAGTCGATATTGGTTGGATCTCTACATGAAGATTACATCCCTCATATACATGTAGGGGCTTCCAAACACTACTCCACATACATTAAGGGGTACTACATCCAATTCCACTTCATCAATCAAATCAACACTTACAACAAATTTAATATTACATTGTTTCGTTACCTTGATATTTGCATCCATGTTTACCCATCCCAACAGATATGGGCTAGGATCATCGTGAACCTCCAATCCAAACTTGTTGACCATATTTAATGCTATGAGATTATCCTGTGAACCAAAGTTAAAAAGAGTGTTTATATTGGTCTTCTTGACCTGGATCTTGATGTGCAAGAGTTTGGTTATCTCATTCTCTTCCTGGTGATGAAGGCTACTTAGATTCACCTCCTTCTGCTCTGATGTGCAGATAATATTCTCATCCACATTAGAGCTTCTTTCAACCTGATTGTTTGAATATGTGGCTAGAATTTTTTTTTTCTTTGCATCTGGTTCTTCAGGTTCAAATCTAGATGTAGTTTCCAACAGTTTTCCTCAGTGTGCCCATCAATATTGCAATGGTTACAAAGGTTGTTAGGATCATTGCACGGATGTGCAGTGGCTATCATCTTCTTGTCCTTTCCTCGTTTCCACTTCTTCTTCCCCTCCTTGGAAGCTTCTTGGTGCTCTTTTTGCTTGGAACCCCTTGGCTGCCCTTTCTTGTGGACTATGTTTTCCAAATACTATTCTTGTACATATGCCTCGTCCACTGTCCCTGGCTTGAAAATCATAACTTGCTTTTGAAGATGGCTATGTAGACCCACATATATTTGAGGAGTACATTTGGGTTCTTGGGAGAGATACCCAACATGATGGCCATTTTTTTGAACTCGGTGGTGTACTCCTATACACTCTGCCCTTGCTTCTGCCTGAAGTAGTGAGACTAGATCCATTTTTTCTCTACACACCTGATAAGATAGAATTGAGAATTGATGAGGGTCTTGGATTCCTCCCACCTATTTACTAGCGGATCACCCTCCAACTTAAGTGCTTCTGTATGGATTTCCCACCAGGTTAAAGCATGGCCCTCTAACATCGGTTTTCTAAATGACATCTTTTGTTCTTCATCTATATGGTGAACAATGAAATAAACTTCTAGTTGTTGCAACCAATGATTCAGTTTTAATGCATAGATATCACCTTGGTATGGCTTTATGTCCACTTTTGCTTCCATCTTGAATAAAGACTGTGAAGTTTTTATGGTACTGGAACTTGACCGCTCTTTCTGTGACTCATTTTTTGGGTCTTCGTTATCCCCTGATTTTTCGACTGATCCAATCTTTGAGTTCGAGCTTCCAACTTCTTTGAACGGTTCGAGATTTCTTGATAGAGCCACCATGAGGAGGAAAATATTGTGAGATATATCAACATCTTGTTCTTCTAGCCTCACAAATCTCTCCTTTGTTGAATCTCGAGGGTTATTATGAACATACTCTTCGGTTGTGGCTACGGTTTTGTGACTTTCTTCTTAAAACGATTCATGGATCCCTGCAAATTTCCACAAATACCCTAAAGAAACCTGCTCTAATACCAATATGATCTATAAATTGCCATGGATATTCCAATGGACAGTTCGTCACAATAGATCTAATAAAATACTGAAATCTTTACTTTGAAGGTTGATTTCCTTTTACATCTCAGATTATTTAATTATTGGTTTTCTACTTAAAATGTGTGAAATAGTTGAAATGCAAAAAATAGAGAACATAAATAAATATTGACACACCATCCACAAATAAACACAAGATATAACCTGGGAAACCTAATATGGGAGAAAACCCAACTAGAAGTTGAGGTCGCTTTGCTCTCTTTTCTTCAAATGCAAGTACAAAGAAAAAGACACTCTTTGTGGAGTTGTCTTTGACATTGTGGCTTGTATGAAAACTACATAATCTATTCTTCTCTGTTATGTTATCATAATACCACTCGTAGGTTCTTTGCTCAACTATGAAACTAAAATAATGCTAAAGAATGGGACCACTTCTCCTCCTAGCGACTTGATATTTAATATCACCTGATATCCATCTAGGGGTAGGGTTTTGACTTTGTCAACCCTCAATTGTGATAAGGTTTTGGACCTTCTAGAATCTTCTTGAAAGTCCATACATGGCTAGCCCCATATGCATGAGTAATGGGGGTTGACGTGGCATCGACTCGTACCAGGGTGGTCAACATGGTAGGTCAAATTGTGTGAGGCATAACTTTTTCATATGAGCTCTGGTTGACATGATTTTTGCACCGTTGGAAAGGTCTCGATGTGTAGAATAACATTAAGGGGTTTGGGCAAAAGCTGAGAAAATTTTGACCCCAAAAAATACCATTTGATGCCTCAAAATGGCTCCAGAAGGTTTCAAACCCCAATTTTCCAAAYTGGGACCTKCCATTAAAATGACCCTGCAAGTTGYTTCCTCTAATTTTTTCCACTCTGGAAGCATCGAGATTGATGACAAATAATASAATGATCCAATCCAAATCATTGAGATCATTGATACTTACCAGGTCCAATAACAATTGACTCATAGAGAGCCCTAGTTAACAATCAACTCATGAAAAACARATATGTCACAAATGAGATTTGAATCYGAGTAAAGCAGATAACATTCATCCTCTCAACCATCTATTCTAAACTTAACTGACATAATATTGTTATATATAACACATTATAAAATGAAATAAAAATAAAAWTAAAATAAATTTTATATATTTGTTATACCTCCTATAGGATATTTAAAAAAAACAATTATTCTTAAAACTATTRATTACATGGATATATAGAGGATATTTAAAAAAWATATATATATATWTTTAAAACTATTAMTTATATATAAAGATACAAAGAAATGATAGGTACATAAGCGACTAGTTACTAATTACGATAGGCACAATTTAGTTTTTATTATCATAAATAATAATAATATTGAATACTAAATTATATGTGTCATATCAATGTTAAATCAAGAATATATATGATATTTGAATTGTCTCTTCTCAAGATAGTTTTCTCTAATATTACCCCCTACCGTCATTGAGGGTGGGGGTGGGGGGTAATATTAGAGAAAATATAAGGGTGAAGGTGAGGGTGAGGGTGGGGGTGGAGGTTAATATTTGAGAAAATATGTTTTCTCGAATATTACCCCCCACCCCAGTCATTGAGGGTGGGGGTGGGCGGTAATATTAAAGAAAATATGAGGGTGAGGGTGGGGGGTAATATTAACCATTGAGGGTGAGGGTGGGGGTGCATAGGTAATATTTGAGAAAATGTGTTTTCTCAAATATTACCCCCCAGCCCCACCCTTTGGGGTGGGGTGGGGTGGGTGGGTAATATTTTCTCTAATATTACCCACCACCCACACCCCCACCTTCAATGTTTTCTCTAATATTACCCGAAACATGTTTTCTCTAATATTACCCCCCACCATTAAGGTTTTCTCTAATATTACCCCTCAACCCCACCCTCAATGAGGGTGTTTTCTCTAATATTACGCCCCCCACCCCCACCCCCACCCTCATTGAGGGTGGGGTAATATTAGAGAAAACATGTTTGATGGTGGGGTGAGGGGTAATATTAGAGAAAACATATTTTCTCTAATATTAACCCCTAGCCCTACCCCCACCCTTAGAAAATGTGTTTTCTCTAATATTACCCCTCACCCCCACCCTCAATGCCCACCCTCAATGAGGATGGGGGTGGGGGGTAATATTAGAGACAATGAGGGTGGGGGTTGGGGTTGGGGTAATATTAGAGAAAATATGGTGGGGGGTAATATTAGAGAAAATATGTTTTCTCTAATATTACCCCCCACCCCCAAATTATGTTTTCTCTAATATTACCCACCACCCAATGAGGGTGGGGATGAGGGTAATATTAGAGAACATGTGTTTTCTCTAATATATTTTCTCTAATATTACCCCCCACCCCCAAATTGGGTAATATTAAAGAAAACATAATTTTGGGTGGGGGGTAATATTAGAATACGTTTTCTCTAATATATATTCTTTGTGTGTAGGTTTTCATAGTTATATATTCTTTGTGTGTAGGTTTCATAGTTTGTTATAATGATAGTTGAACTTTTGTGTGTAGGTTTTCATATTTAATCGTAATGATGCTTGAACTTTTAAAAGATAATTATAACTAACCATGAAAACCTACTCACAAGAATATATATGTCATATTAATGTTAAATTAAAATATAAATTTCAAAATCTTACACATTTTCTCTAATATTAGAGAAAATGTGTAAGATTTTGAAATTTATATTTTAATTTAACATTAATATGACATATATATTCTTGTGAGTAGGTTTTCATGGTTAGTTATAATTATCTTTTAAAAGTTCAAGCATCATTACGATTAAATATGAAAACCTACACACAAAAGTTCAACTATCATTATAACAAACTATGAAACCTACACACAAAGAATATATAACTATGAAAACCTACACACAAAGAATATATATTAGAGAAAACGTATTCTAATATTACCCCCCACCCCMAAATTRKGTWWTMTTWAAKAWWACMYAATTTGKGGGTGGGGGGTAATATTAGAATACGTTTTCTCTAATATATATTCTTTGTGTGTAGGTTTTCATAGTTATATATTCTTTGTGTGTAGGTTTCATAGTTTGTTATAATGATAGTTGAACTTTTGTGTGTAGGTTTTCATATTTAATCGTAATGATGCTTGAACTTTTAAAAGATAATTATAACTAACCATGAAAACCTACTCACAAGAATATATATGTCATATTAATGTTAAATTAAAATATAAATTTCAAAATCTTACACATTTTCTCTAATATTAGAGAAAATCTAAGGGTGGGGGTAAGGGGTGATATTAGAGAAAACATATTTTCTAAGGGTGGGGTGAGGGGTAATATTAGAGAAAATATGTTTTCTCTAATATTACACCACACCGCACCCCACCCCACCCTCATAAAGTATGTTTTCTCTAATATTACCCCCCATCCCCACCCTCAATCTTTTCTCTAATATTAGCCTTCACCCCCACCCTCACCCTCACTCTCACCCTCAACGTTTTCTCTAATATCAGTCCCCACTCCCACCCTCATTGAGAGTGGGGGTGCGGGGTAATATTAGAGAAAACATATTTTCTAAGGGTGGGGTGAGGGGTAATATTAGAGAAAATATGTTTTCTCTAATATTACACCCCACCGCACCCCACCCCACCCTCATAAAGTATGTTTTCTCTAATATTACCCCCCATCCCCACCCTCAATCTTTTCTCTAATATTAGCTTTCACCCCCACCCTCACCCTCACTCTCACCCTCAATGTTTTCTCTAATATCAGTCCCCACTCCCACCCTCATTGAGAGTGGGGGTGCGGGGTAATATTAGAGAAAACAGATTTTCTCTAGAGGGTGGGGGTGGGGCTGGGCGATAATATTAGAGAAAATATGTAAGATTTTGAGATTCATATTTGTAATCTTAGAGAAAACATATTTTCTCTAGAGGGTGGAGGTGAGAAATAATATTAAAAAAATGTGTAAGATTTTAAAATTCATATTTTAATTTAACATTAATATGGCATATATATTCTTGTGAGTAGGTTTTCATGGTTAGTCATAATTATCTTCTAAAAATTCAAACATCATTATTATTAATTATGAAAACCTACACACAAAAATTCAACTATCATTATAACACACTGTGAAACCTACACACAAAGAATATATAACTATAAAAACCTACACACAAAGAATATATATGTCGTGTCCATGTTAAATTAAAAATTAAATATCATTTTTTTATTTTTTAATTTAAAATGCTTATCCTCCTTAACACTTTATCCATTTTTAACTTTGTGAGGAGAATAAGAGAATAAGTGCCATGAATCTCTCGTTATTCCTCGACCCTTTCACATTGGGGATGACCAACATGTTTCGATGGGCCTATTCAAACCATTTAGTATGGAGTGTGGAGTGGGTTAACTCTGGAGGAGCAATTTTCTCTCCAGAGTTATTTTTCTGCCAGGTTTTTTTGTGTTGTTATTTTAAATTTTTGGTTAATCTAGGATTTTGATTGATTTTCTGAGTATTTGTATTGGTTTAAAATGAAATAAAACTTTTAGATAAGGTTTTGAAAAATTCAAATTACCTCTGAAACTCTGAAAATCTAGTCAAATTCAAACCATTTTTTTTTTTTTCCTGATTTAGGTGAGTGGATCTATTTGCTGCCGAATCAACTTACTCAATTTAGTATTGCTCACGTTCACGCTATAATTTTGAAATGCTACCATGCACAGCTCATGAATTATATGTTTACAGCTACCATACTGTATGCTTTCTGATAATACATCGAAACTACCTCGTCCTGTACAGAGCATGCAATCGAGGGACTATCCTCGGCGATACACACCCTTTCAGAAGTACCCACATGGAGATAACCCCGTTGCTATTCGGAAAATCCACAAATTATTTTTGGGCGGTTTGAACTTTTTCCTCTGAGCGAATTTTTAATCATCCATGCAAGTTTGAGTTGGGTTTTACCACCCATTTGCGTTCTCCTTTCATTCGGCTCTTTAAAGCACAGACAGGTGCTGGGCAGCACTAATTCCTTCAGTATGATGGATT
>JASDQU010680986.1:49824-68259 GCA_032191745.1 Picea mariana
TTAATCACTCAACCACCTTATCCCTCCCATAAATTGGTTCAATTACCAATAACAATCATATTATAATAAAGTATTCAAAGCAAATCTTATTTTAATAATTCATTAAACTAATATTTATTAAACTAATACTTATTAAACTAATATTTATTAAAGAATTAATTAGGGTTGTTACAGCTAGCGAGTGCCCTTGACCTATGTGCCCACAATCTGATCAGTGGATGCACGTTCCATGCAGTCAGGGTTGATATTTGTTGGTGTCAATTGTTCTGCGATCTCTGAGGTGTTCAATAATGGTGGAAAATATGATTGAAGGAGATCCACATTGAAAACTGGGTGCAAGCCAAGGAAGGGTGGAGGGTTGAGCTCAAACACATTTCTATCCATAGCCTTGGTGATAGTGTAAGGCCCATAGCGAAGCGGGTAGAGCTTCCGATGGGGCCATGTAAGGTGCTCTTTCTGCAAATGTAACCAGACCTTGTCTCCCACCTGAAACTGGTGCGTTACCCGGTGTTGATCATGGTGCTACTTTTACTTAGAATTGGCTTTCTACAAAATCTCATGGACCTATTGGCGGATGTGTTGAATTCACTCAATGAATATGGTGGATTTTTCGGCCTCAGATTGAACATGGGAAGATTTTGCATGTGTGGTTGCAAGAGGTAGTGCAACATCAATGGGACCCAAGGGTTGGAATCCCAACCCCACTTGAAATGGGCTATGTCCGGTGGAGCTATGGAGAGCCCTGTTGTAACTGTGTTGAACACATGGAAGACTCTCATCCCATGTACGTGGATGCTTATAGTTGTACATTCACATGATGTGCACAATCATCTGATTGACGACCTCTGTCTAGCCATCCGTTTGGGGGTGAAAAGCAGTGGATTTAGTGAGTTTGGTGTCCAACAGTGATGAGAGACTCGACCAAAATGTTTTGAGGAACCTATTGTCCCGATATGAGGTGATGGTCTATGGTATCCCAAAATGGACCCACACTCGTTCGAAGAAGAGCTTGGTAGTATCTATCGCTGTGATGCTCTTCTTGCAGTTTGTGATAATGGCCATCTTGGAAAACCGATCAACCACCACAAATACACAATCATTGTCATGCTTGGTGGATGGAATGCCAGACATGTAATCCATTGAGATGGATTCCCAAGGCCTCTAAGGAGTAGGAAGAGGGGTGTATAAGCCTTGCTTCTTGATGGCTGGCTTGGGAATGGCACAAGTAGTGCAATATATGATATACTTGCTGACCTCTTATCGAAGTTTTGGTCAATAAAAATGTTTCTGTAGAATGACCATAATTTTCTCCACGCCAAAATGTCCTGCCATCCGACTGTAGTGAGCCTCCAAAATCAACTTTGCACGCTCTCTTGTGGGAAAACATAGGTGGCCTAGATGGCATAACAGTCCATCCTGGATGTGAAAATCGGTGACATTTGGTACTATACCCAAGAGATGATAGGTGGTGGCGAAGTCAGGGTCAAACTGATAAAGTTGGGGCCATTCATATTCCTCATGCCCATAGGAATGGAGCACTGTGGTGAGTGCAACAACGTGAGGGAAACTAAGGCAATCATCGACACGATTTGTGCTCCCTGTTTTATACTTGATGTTGAGATGGAACTATTGTAGGTATGTCACCACTTTCGATGGTGGTTATTCTACAACTTCCCCTATGTTTGTATGAACTGCAGAGGCTTGTGATCAGTGTGGATTATTGTCTCCTTTCCCAGAATGTAATTTTTCCATTGACGGTAGGCTTGCACAATGGAATACATTTATTTTTCATAGGTGGAGTATTTCCGGACAGTATCTAAGAGTGTCTCACTATGGTATGCTACTGTATGACTATTATGAGTGAGAACTTCACCTACAACATAGTCGCGGGCATCAGTCTCAATCTCGAACGGTTGTTGCAGATCAGGTAAGGAGAGTACTGGAGCTGAGCACAAGAGATGCTTCAGATCATCAAATTCTTGTTGTTGTTCCTTCCCCCATGTGAACTTTTCCTTGCCACCTTCCTTGCTTACTTGGATGAGGGCCCATGCAATATGGGAGAATCCCAATATGAACCTTCGGTAGAAGTTGGCAAGTCCCAAGAAGCTCCAAAGGTCAGTTAGTGTGGTCGGGGTTGGCCAGTTACGAATGAATTGGATCTTAGCTGGATACACATGTACCCCATGCTCATCAACAATGTAGCCCAAGTATTGGACCCTGTTCCTGCCAAAGGAGCATTTTTCCAAGTTGGCATATAGCTTGTGCTGCCGTAGAGTGCCCTAAACCTGTTGAATATGCTGCATGTGCTCCTACCAATTTCTACTAAAGATGAGGATGTCATTCATATATATCACCAAAAAGAGTTGGTGAAGGGTATCAATACATCATCCATCAATCTCCTGAAATTTGTTGGTGCATTTGTTAAGCCAAAAGGCATGGCCAACCATTCGAAGAGACCTTCTTTAGATTTGAAATATGTCTTCCATACATCAGTTGGTTTGATGGGAACCTGGTGGTAGCCAAAATTTAGGTCAATCTTGCTGAAGAACTTTTCCCCCTTGAGTTTGTCAATAAGGCCATCAATTTGGGGAATTGGGTGCCAGATCCCGACTGTGATTTTTTTTAATGCTCTGTAATCAATGTAGAGCTGCCAAGTCTCGTCTTTCTTCTGCACCGACACAATCGAGCTTCCGTAAGGGGAGGATCTGGGTAAAATTTCATCATTTTCCATCAACGAGCGATGATAGACCGGTCCATTAGGTAGCGATGCACCGGGGGTTAGATAAATTGGATGCTTGACTTGGTAGTACGTCGATACCCCAATGGGAGAGGAGAACATGTCTCTGTACTCTTCCACAATCTCATCCAGTTTCTTTTGCTGCAAAGAGAGGCTCTATGTAGAGGTCACGGATGTGGTAGCAACCTTCTGCTTACTGCGAGCACGGATCACAAAGAAGAAGAACTTCCTGGTCTATGAAATGACCTTACTGCATTGCTTAATAGAGATTAAAGAAATAGTGGTAGGCGATGCTACCTCTAGTATCCTGTACAATTGTCTACCCAAAGTAATAACAACACCGTGGGGTATAGACTCATACAGAACATGTCGCTTCCACAAATATGAATAGCCTAAAAGAATATCACAAACTTCAAGGGAAGAAATATCACACAATACCTCGTCTTTGAAGGGCTTGATGTTGTAGGGAAGACGACTCTCTTGGGTGACATGAAGATCTCGTCCTTGGTGAAGGAAGTCGATGGTGTATGGTTGTGGTTGCCGTGTTATCAACAGGTCCAGACGCTTGACGATATCTGTTGAAATGAGGTTCTTCTGATTGCCACTATCGACAATAAAATGCAATGGAGTCCCCTTTACCCACATCTGTGAGTTAAAGAGAAGTTCCCCTTCCTCTATTTCTTCTAGTTCGCTTGGCTAGACTTTGGTGGTAGCAACAGTGGCACTGAGTTCGACATCGATGATCCGCTTCCCACTTTCTGGATTTGATTTAGAGTCATAATCTTCCTCTGACTTGGAAGATTTCAGCTGGGCCACCAGTGACTACTTGGAGAGACATTCTTTGGTGTTGTGCCAAGGGATTTTATGGTACTCACATCACTTTCCTGTGTCCTTCTTCGACTTCTCATTACCCTTCTAGGGTTGCAGCTTGGACTAGTTGTACTTAGAGCGACCATATTTGCTTTGTCCCTTGTTTGGTGGGTTGGGGCCGTCTTTTCCCTTCTTCGACTGTGAGGAATTTTCATATCCAAACTCTCGCCTCTTCTGCTTAAATTTCTGCTCGATCTTGACAGCATATCTATAAGCCACACCTAATGATGCGATGTCCATAAACTCCATTTTTGTTTGGTTGTATCTATGTAGACAACCATGGTATTTGAGCACCAGATGTCATTCAAAGTCTTTGATACCCAATTTGGTGTGCAAATTATGAAAATTATTGGTGATATCTGGTACTGCCTGTTCCCTTTCTTGACGTAGCGTGATCCATATTGTGTACTAGTCCTCGTAGCTTCTAACAGGGTAGTACTATTCTTTAATGGCATCCCTGAAGGAATCCTAGGTGGGGGTGACCACAAATATTGTGGATTCCTCTGTGGCCCTTTGCTCAGAGTACGTATCCCACCAGTCCTTAATATGGGGGACAACCTTGAGGAGTGCAAAAGTAATCTTTTCCCTATCGAAAAAATTATGGACTGAAAAATACCCTTCTAGCAGATTCAACCATTTATCTACAACATCCGCATATTTCAGTCCTTCAAATAATGGAATATCAAAATTTACTTGTACCTTGAAGGAGATTGTGTGGTCGGTTGATGAAGATGCGTCTCATGTGGGTAGCCATCGAAGGATCTGTGAAAATTTGTCCATCATCTTGTTCCTTTGTCGCGCAAGGGATTCCTTGAGCAACATTTTAAAAGGATCTCTTGCTCCATCATCTTTCTTCTCGTCTCACATGAGTTGTGGCCGAGTTCGATGCGACTGATCTTGTAAAGGCTCGACTGGTTCGAGTCNCACAAATGAAGAGCATACCGCTCTGATACCACTGATTCAAATTTATGAGCAAAATGAAATGAATAACAAATTGAATACCATAACAAAAATATACAGAGAACAACAACATATATCCAATGAACAATAACTTCTATTTAATAAATAAAATAGGATGAAATTGTAAAACTATAGAACTGAAACAACTTGCTCGAATGGTGGTAGCTATCTCTGAGAAGAGATGTGGATACTACGCACATCTGTCTGAACATAATGATTGCAATGAGGCTCCATAGTTCTTTTTAACAATACTCATGAATTCAAAAACCCTAGATATCCAAAAACCTAACCCTAGGAGATGAAACGCTAAAAGTTATGTGGCCCCCAATGGGTAAGTTGGTACCTCAACTTCCCAAGGTCGTAACTTTTGCATACGACCTCCGTTTTAGGCGCGTGATAGCCCGTTGTAAAGGTCTTTTCGTGAAATACAAATTATTCCATCAAAATTTGATATTGTCTATAGTTTGACAATGACAAGCCAAAAAAACATTGTTTAGGGCCCCAAAACGACCCTAAAAGTACAAAAATATGTACTGACATGAAAAATTCCAAAATAAGCCAGTTGGATTAGGTGGGCGACCACCAATCTCCACCTAGAAGCTATGTAGGGCTTCAGACAGCCCCGAAAGTTTAGAACCCACAATTACAAATAATTACAGAAGAACGTGTTGAACTAACAACTGTCAAGAGGATCCAGTTGGAATAGGTGGGTGGCCAACAATATCCACATGGATCAATATGGTATCAATTTTTTAGTGTAATCGTGTTCAATGCTATATAGTTGATACACATTCTCCAAGTCTTGTATTTCTTTGGTACAATTATGATAGGTGACCCACAAGGTGAGGTGCTTGGTCGAATCACACCCCACTCCAAAATTGTTGCAATTGCTTCTTCACTTCATTTGCTTCTAGAACAAACTGTCTATACAACCCAATATTTGACAATGGGGAGTTTTCCAATAACTATATTTTGTTCTCCACTTCCCTCTTGGGTGGTATAGGCTTTTAGTCTCCTGGAACACTCCTTTGTATGCATGTAGCAACTCCCCCAACTGATGTTTCTAGTCTTTAGTACACCCTTCCAGGGATGCCTTTACTCTTATCGACTCATCCTCAATCTGATTTTCTCTTAAGAAAAGTAAAACATGTTTCTTACTGGAACTAATCAACTTCTTGACTTGGTTGGCACTTACACTACAAGGAAAACACCTTGTAGCGGAGGTTTTTATTTTTACAAGATTTGGAAAATTTTTCAAAAGAACCTCCGCTATCCAAAGCAACGGTTTTAACAAATGTTCCATATAACTAAAAACATTTGGATGGACATAGGTTGTAGCTTAGGTTTTTTTGTTGGTGCGGTAAAGCGTACTAGTATGTTCTTAAGTAACATGCACCAATGTGGACACAAAAGTCAAAATCATTAGTGCTCTTAAAGATATTACGCATCAGTTCTGTATTTTATGTTACATGTACCATCAATGCTTTTCTTATTAATGTACACACTGGTCCATATTGTTTTTGTATGCATCAACGATGCTCGTATAAATATTATGCATTGGGTTGTTTTTTTTGTTTTATGACACATCGACACTCTTTTATGTCATACACATGGTGCCGGTGTTACCATGTGCATCGAAGGGTAGTGAAATTTTGAATATTCGAGGTGAGATGTTGACGCCATTCTTTTTTACTAAGCACCGATGCATATATTATATTCAAAGGATCATTGCGTATATTATATGTAAATCACCTGTGCACATTGTAATCATGTGCACTGCAATATTTTGAAACGATAAATATAATCAATCATACATTATGTCGTTTAAAGTAACGATGTTTTTTTTCACAATTTTTAGCATCGATGCTTTAATATAATTAATATGCACCAATGCATATGACTCATGAAAACACACCGCTGCCTATTTTATGGCATGCGTGGTTTAGTGAGTTCAAAATAATATAGTGCACCGATATGTATATATTTTAACTAATTGATTTTTTTACAAATTTTCAATTAATCATCTCAAAATCAAATATTTTTTTTCTATTTTTGTTATTGCGTTTTCATAATAATAATAACCTAATTTTAAGGTCATGGTCAAGCCACACACCAAATTGGTGAATGAGATCCTTTTGTTTGTGGGACAAGGGACCCCCTCCACTCAACGATTTGATTGCTAAAGTATATAGAGGTGTACATACTCTACCCCCCTCTGGATTTGAACCTATGATTGCATTAATGCATTATTCAACGGATTACACCTCTGTTATTTGTAACAATGTAAATCATCCATATACTAAGTAATCAACAATGCAACATTTTAAAACATTCGACAATGCAATAAAACATGAAACCCATTTGATTATATATGAATAAGAGATCCATCATCATACAAAATGGGACAAAGAAAAGGTCCACAATAATAAAAATGCAACAACATGTAATTTTTATACTTATTGGTAACACATCCTCATGCAATTGGGGCATAATGTTGAGTACATTAAACAAAATCCTCGATTTCCACAAACAAATATTCCAAAACATACAACTTGCAGTAACATTCAATTATATTGATTGTCATTAATCGCTTGAACTGTTGTCATCACTCAACCTGCGTGCATGCTTCATTTCTTCATCACTTGTAGGTGATATTGTACTTTGGTTATTTAAACTAATGTTTTCTTGATCAACTTGTTTTTATGTTCCACCTGTTCATGTTCCATCTACAAACATATAAATAAAGTGTAATAAGTAAATCTACATTTATATAGTAGAATATACATGATTGAGTAAATAAAAAAGCATACCATAAGAACAAGTGATTCATAAACAATACACATGCTTTCGAAGTCATTCCGCATGTCGTGTGTCAAAATATCTTTTGTTGGCTACACTCCATGCTTTGTTTCATGCATGTTTAATATGCCATGAGAAAACATAGTCAATATAATTAATATAAAGGTTTCTTGTTCTGGTCCATTTTTTACCTATTTTTGCATTTTTTTTTCCAGCTAATGGTTTTCGACCCATTATAATAAAGAGATTATGGTTGTAATGTAATTTGGGTTAACGAATTAGGATTTTCGATGTTGTCGAGTACCTAAATATTTTATTGTGGATAGTCAAGTTAATACAATGAAGAAGATAGAGGTTCATCTCACAGTTTTGCTACTTTTCCCAATTAAGGATTTCTATAGTAAATCTTTGTGTATTTTATGTGTGCATCATTGTTCTTCTTCCCATTTGCTTAGGAATCTATATGCATCACTTCACTTGAAAGGGTTTACAACTTACAACAAGTATAATGTTAAGGTTATTTGGAAATATCTATCATGGTTTGATTTTTGTTTGGGTTGGTTTTCATTAAATTTTTAAAGAAAAAATTAAATTTATTTATTTATTTTTTGGGTTTATTTTTTCTTAACTTTATTTTAAATATATATTTTTTTCAATGTTGCATGGGTATCACTCCCTATATTTGGAGAACCTATACCCACGATTTTCCTGCTCTTGGGAGCTTCGAAGTGGGTATGAAATGTTCCAAAATCATATGGAGCGATATTGGGAGCTCATGGAAAATTTTGAGAGCATTTCAATTATCTAACTACCGTTTCAAACCCCATTTCCACAGTGAATTTCTCAGATTATATTGGTGGTTGAATTGCATGGTTGGGTCCAATCTATATATTATGGTGAATTATATCGATAACTTGAATACTTGATTGGCGGTTTGAGTTTTAGTAATGGCGGTGGTGGTGAATGCGTTTTAGGCTTTTACCTTGCAAGTTCAGAACCACACACCTTCTATATTCATATTCAGGCCCATTGCGTCTAACCGTGGTACTTATTATACCAACGAATTCAATTTAAAGTGGCGGATAGAAGAGTTCTGTGGGGGAACGGTTCACATTCGTGGTATATAATTATTATAAGATTTAATATAATAATAATAACAATAATAATCTAATTTTAAGGTCACGACCAAGCCATACACCAAATTGGTGTATGAGACCCCTTTGCTTGTGGGACAAGGGACCCCTTTTATGCAATGATTTGACTGCTAAAGTATATGGAGGTATACATACCCTACCCCCCTTTGGATTTGAACCGGTGACATATAATTTTTATTTATATAATAAACATATACACTTTGTTCTATGTTAATTTATAATTAAATAATATATATTTAATATTTATGTAAAATGTATTTTTTTAAGCTAAAAAACAATCTAAGTATTTCTATTTATATACAGAACAAAAATACAAACATCTTGGGGGGACCTGCCAAAATGGAAACCAGTGCCCAACCCCAAGAGCAATTATCCAGGTTTCTCCATCATAGAATTAAGTTTGTTATTCAAAAATAAAATCAAGCAATCTAGATGTAAAATCCAAGAGTCTATCTTTCGAATAATTTTCTAACTTCTATATACCCTAAGCATACTATTAAGATTGAAAATATCTATTGAATTCAAAACATGTGGCGTTTCAAAATTGGATTCCTTTATCTTCCTCTTGGGATGGATCCAACTTGGCTTCTGCTCCAATGACCCAAGCTTCTTCATCATCTGCAATCATGCACTACTTCATGTGAACTGAAATCTGATGACGGTACATTGGTTGGTCAACACAATTTCATCGATACTTCGATGAAACATGGTTACCAGTTTCGTCGGTGTATATTGGTCGGATAATCTGATGAACATATCGTTGTCAAATATATGAGATTGTGTCGTTAGTATAACTGACAACCCTAAGGACCAAAACCTTGTCGAAAACACCCACTATTTCTGGCACATATGCGTTGGAAGTCTGACATAACTTCACATCGAATATTCGATAGAGAAACAAGATATCCGACATATTTTTTCCAGACAAGGCATCAGATATCTGACGAACATGTACGTTGAATATCCAACACCCAAACAAAATATCCGATGGAGGTGCCATACCTCCGACGGATATATCTATTGCAAAATGTGTCAGATATCCAACGAGATTGTATGTCGAATATCCAAAATCCAAACAACATATCCGATGGAGGTGCCATACCTCCGACGGATATGTCTGTCGGATGGTTCGTCAGATATCCAATGAACCTATATATATTAAAAAAAATAATGAAATTAATGGCATTGTCGGTGATCCACACCTAAGAATTGTCGGGGATCCACACCTAATATACCCAAGATGCGTGGTGTAAAGGACAACTACAAACCTAGGGGAGTTCAAAGTTATTAAACAACCATGAATATGCAAAAAACCAAGTAATCTAACATATGGCATACACATTTATATTGGAAACAAAGATATAGCATAAGCCTTTTCCATTATCATCAAATAAGGAAATCACATATGGTAGTACAACCAACAAGGAATGTGAGGTTGAGAAAGCCTATGTTTCAAATTTATGATAAGAAGTGTGAGGTGAAATCATGTGTATTAGATGACTAAAAATATATAAGAGAGAAACAAGGTATATATACAAATATTTATACTGGAGTGTTGACACTTGATTACAAAAACAATTAGACACAAACAATTAGTTTTCCATAATAGTTCTAGGTGTGTTCGAATTCCCGTCACTTTCAACATTCTTGGCTAAGGGCACATGCAGGGAACATTGACGATTGTGTGCATGAGGTTGTTGAGGTGTGCACATGTATGTCATTGAAAGTTGCACATGTACATGATGCACATTAGGAGGTGTCATAGTTGGTTGTGATGAGATATACATAAAACCATCTATAACTACACTTAGATAACATGATTTTGCTAATTCTTAGTAGTGCACTCTCCATCCAAATCAAATTGGCGTAGCATTTTACACATAATTAGATGATTTTTTTACATTGTTTATGATAGAGAATTGCTCCAAAACAAAGGAGATGGGAAACAATTTGAAAAGAGGAATTGAAGAGCTCAAAGAAGGAATTGTCAATCTCAATGGGGAAATAGGCAACTTAGATGAAAAAATGAATCATACCACATAGATGGTGCAGAGCTGGAAAACCATCATCACAACATTGCAAAGAAACATCTCTCATAGAAGTCTATTGAGCCATTTCGATCAAAATTCGAGTAGTACTTTTCCTTATTGGATTTTGGATCCTCTCTCAAAGCATAGAACAAGGCGAAAATGTTGCACTATGATGGTCAAATGGATGTTCTCTCCAACTCAATGCATGGTTGAGTCTGTGTAATTCTTATTATGAGGCACAACAATAAATAGATGAAGAAAAAATTATCTTCACAAAGTTGTAAATGCACTGAGAATACTTGTACAATGGGATGAATTATGTAAGAACATGTGAACACTTAGTGTTTATTTCCTTTTTGCAATGGTTGATTCCATATAGAATACAAGGGCATTGTAGAAGAAAGAAATAAATGTCATCATTCAAAACAAACTGCATTGCATGCTTTTACTGGACATGAACAAAAGGGTAGTTGAAAGAGGGCACCACAAAACCAACAATTATTTATTGAAAAGAAAACCAAGTCAACAAGAAAGATAGTATTAGATTTCAAATGGCTAATGAGAGCTAAGCCATATGACTATAAAGTCAATTTCAATGTGAAATGACACAAGCACACCATATTCACAAAAAAAGTGTTTATATACAAGGCAAGATTCATAAAGACACATTGAATCCACCAATCAAATGATAATATGAATTAATGTATAATAGTAGACAATATTCCTTGCCATATAGTTTACATGCAAGTGGATTTATTTCAAATTAAAATAAATGGTATCAAATGGTGTAATGCCAATCAACTAAAAAACAACCCAGCATCAAAACACAAGAAACATAATGCATCAATCCATAACCTATTCCAACAAACTAATATAGTCTATGCTATACAATAACTAATAAAGCAACTGCCTCTACATAGGACATGATCACCTAGTTGCAACAATACTAAGCATCCGGTCAATAAATAACAGTTGCAACAAACATAGTATACCTAGTTCTCCATCATAGAGCCTAAAATAGAGCCTGTTATCCCCATTTCCTAGGGATAACTAAGGAGATGATGTCTCAAGGACCTCATGTGTTACATTAAAAATTGGCCATATGCTTTCCCAAAGAGGTCTTGAGAACAATGAAATGTTTCTCCTAAAAAAAACCAAAGACCTGCAAAAGAAAACACACATATATAAATGTCCCACTTGTTGAGGGATCTACACAAGTGTGTTACAAGATAGACTATACAAGGCGTTGATGATTGAAACTTGGCACTTTTGGGGAGGAGAAGCCTCACCTTGATGGAGAATATCCTAGCGCTTGGGAAGAATTCCTTTGGAGGCCCAACGATTCACCTCCAAGCTCAACATGGTCCACCTAAAAGTGTCAAAATGTCACCCTAGAGAGGGATGACGTCATATTAGGGTTTCTTTTTGTGCAATTTTTAAAATTAAAGTCAAATTACTTTTGTAAAGGGGTGAAACAAAGGGATACGTCTCCCTTGTTTTGTGGTTTACCCTTTGTATGTGGACAAACTATGTTTAGGAGGTTTGATATAAATAGAGATCAACGTCATTTCATTATATCATAGCATTCTCATTGGGAGAAAGACTCCCTGGATGAAATTGGTGCCCTATTTGGGAAATTTTACCTATCTCTATTTGATACTATCTCTTGTGATGATTTGTCTTGGCTATTGGATGAAGAAGTAAGGTGCTATATTTCTTGTAGGCTATTTATTGCTTTTATGGTGGAATTTTCTTGGTTAAAAGGATTTTATCTTGTTAATGCTTGGACTAGGTAAGGAATCTCTCTTGTTATTGCTTATTTTCTTGGTTGCTAGGTTAATTTGTTAAGATTTTGGGGAGTATAAGGTCATACAACCCCACTAAGCCCATCATACATTTCTTGGAATAATTTGTTGCACAAAGGAATACTAGGAGAAGTAAAAGGGCTTACACCCTCCTAGGTTTTTCTTATCTAGTCTTGCTTGCCTTGGGGAGTAAAAGGGATTACACCCCAAAGGAAGTAGCACAACTAGCTCTTTCATTTAAAAGAATTCATAACCCAATAGTTAAAAGCACTAATCTCTTGCATTAGAGAAATAAAATCATTTCATTGGGATACATAAAATCATGAGATATTGAAATTGTTTAAATTGGAATCTTTTCTATATGCTTAAGGCTTACCAAGGCCATTAGGGCGTCTTGATTCTCCAAGGATTTATTGATGTTGTAATAAATTTATGATACAACCATTAGGGCTGTAACGAAACACTTCATAAGTTTAAAAATTACTCATTTTCTAATCGTCAAAATTTGCTAGAAAGCTACCAAATTAGTCTACAATTTGTTGTGCTTCTTTTGAGTGGTTTACTTGCAAGTTTCGGTGGTTGGATTTTTATGTTGTAGCACTTGTTTGATACATCCATAAGGCTGCAATAATATCTCTTCACTATGTGTATCTAACAGCCTTTAATCATTTCTAAATTCTCATGCTATCGTACTTGAGTTACACTAGTAATTGCTAGTGAGTCTCTTTCATATTTTCTTGGACTTTTAGTGACTTTTTTAGCAGCTCTTCTTATCATTTCATCGTTCATTTATATCATAATATACTGCTACTAATTGGGATAGAAATATTCAATTTCTTGTACATTACATTATTGAGCTTGTATCTTATGTTTTTCGTGTGTCTCGGGCAGGTACAACAATCTTCCGCAGGTACTCAAGCACTTGGAAACCATTGACCATCTCCAATACTTGTTTCCAATCCATTCTCCATTTAGTAGTTTGACCTATAGGGGCACCACTTCCATAATATAACTTTCCATCTCATTTCCCCCTAGAGTCACCCGAGACTCCCCCTTTTGTTGGACTTATCCTTCACTAAAGTGAGGGGAGGATTTATCTAAGGTGACAGTGGGTAGACTCTCCCATTGTTATTATCATCTCGTGGATTGGGTCAGGATTTTCCCAACCTACATTTTGTGTGATAACATTTTGGCGTCATTTATGGGGAGGATTTTGAATCCTCTTTCATTCCCTAACGACGCTTTGGCAAGCTTTGATCCCAAAGCCTTTTCCCGTAAACTTTCCCAATGAATCCATTTGAGGGAAGTTCCCTTTTCCATTTTTGATGATATTTTCATAAAGTTCATCTAGTGACTCCATTGAGGCATTACCCTAAGTAATGTAAACATGGCGTCATAGGACTTACCATGCACATTCCATAAGGTGTATCCTTCTATTGATTTCCATAATATCCTTGGATAACCAAATCATTGCTCTACGGAGTGGAGGAAAAGTTTCCCTAAATTTGATGGCGATTCAACTCTAATAGTCAGTGACCCATGTAGTGAATTATATGAAGTATGCTTAAAGATTAAATGCTCTCCATGAATATGTGTTGATGAAAATATTTGTATATTCTTTGGAATCAAGTCAAAGGAGCTAGCTTGCACACTCATGTGATCGGAAAAGTATCCCATCTTCTACAAAGATTATTGAATAATTTCTTAGGCATTTTCGGCTAGCCACTCAGGATTTGCAAGATACTTTCCAAGAGCTCAAAGATGCTCTTTGTAAAGAAGGTTTTCCGGTGGATGATGAGACAATAGATGAGGAATGGAAAACTAAAGAAGAGTATCATCCACCCATTGCAGAAGAAGAACAAATCCATGAAGAAAGCTACCAAGAAGATCTCAATGATGAAGACCTAGATGAGACATCGATGTCCAATATCTTGCTTGATGAAGGTGAAATTATCCTACCTCACTTTCCTCCTACACATAAATATGACTAAATGATCAACATAAGTGATGCAAGCGATCTTGTGGAAGAGCCTTATGACGTGGTTGATTAACATATTGATGATTTAATACATGTTGGAAGATGTAGATGGGCTGTGGGTTGCATCATTTTTTATGGAGATCCTATTTACGACGTTGAAGGTAGTTCTCAAGCAAAATATTTTGAGTGATCATCTTCAGAGGACTGGTTTCCATGCACATATTATTAAGATGTTTGGAAACATGATGATGATATGGTTACAATTTGTTTTTTCCATTTGAGGATGACTTGTTGCAACATACTTAGGGTGATCTTTAGTCATCCTTTGGGAGTTTTGATGCATATCCTCTTGGGGATAGAGATTTTCTCTATGAAAAATTTCAGCCACCTTTGCCTCCGGATTTGGATGGATACCAGTATGTGGCCATTCTAGAGAAGTCAAAGACTCATACTAGAGAGAAACAATGTTTTCATCTTGGGGCTCTTCAGAAGGATTTACAGATGAAGAAGTAACATGTTTTGGATGTGGGAAAAGAGTCCTTCTTAGGACCCGAGGTCGTCCCTTATCATGTTCCCTCTTCTCTGGGGAATCATAAGGTTTTTTTGGGATCTCTTATATTTTCTCGGCCTTCAGGGAGCAATAATGTTCTAAGAGAAGTTGAAAATGAGTTTCCGTCTATACGTTGTATCCCGATTAAGAGATGGATTGATCAGGCTTGTGGCCATTCTCTCTAGCAATATTTTTTCCCTCCCACCCATCTCCATGAGTTTCTTTCTATGATTAATTAGATGCTTACTTATGCTTATGACTATTTTATTCTTGACTTATCTTTGATGTACTACATGATTATGAATAGGGGGAGATACCTTGATGAGATGATCAACTGGTTGCATGACTCCACTTGACATTTCAGGACCTAATCTTCAAGGCCCCAGGGCCCTAGGTAAGAAGGTAGGTCATCTTGTTTTCTTGTATTTGCATATTGATTGCTCATAGTATCTTAGTCACATTTCATATTTGATTTTCATTTTTCTCTACTTGCATATTTCTTTCATCTTATTACATATTTAGTTTAGAAAATTTTGAAAAAATGCTAAAATTTGTTTTTTCTAGATTACTTGTTATTTTTGAGATTTGAGTTTGATATATATGGACGAAGGGTGATAGAAACACCCTATATTTTACATTTGTATGTTTCAGTGTAGGCATATGTTATACTATGAGATTTTGAGGTTCTCATGCACTCTACGATGAGTACATGTCCCCAAGTAGGAGCTAAGGAGACGATGTCTCGAGGCCCTTAGGTTGCATACATGGAGTATTGAGAGACAAATGGTTGACAACATCCACTTGCAAAAAAAGAGGCCTCCCTCACCACAAAGCTCGGGTTCATCATGAGGGTATCCACCACATCACCTTGTTTCCAGAAGACATTGGGTCTTTCTCCATAAGGTACAAGCCAGGTATCACAGCGAGTCTCATTTCAATATTTGAGGCATTTGAGTTTGTTGCATTTAAAACTGCTTTTGGTTATGTAACGTCTGCTTGCAAATTATTCTCTTTTCCCTGTTTCACCTTGGTGGTTGACATTGCACCCTAGTAAGTGGTCACCCTTAAGGATATGTTTGCTACTAGGAGGTCCCCTTGACATGTCATTGTACCATACCCAACCACACTTGCCACTTTCCACACTTCATCCCCTCATCTCCTTATCTTTTTGGATTTTTGGGTATACTAACCCAAGAAGCGATTGTTCCTCATTTAATGGGAAGAAGGGGCTGAAGGACCAAAAGGAATGTAGTTGGAAAAATATAAAAGCCATATTATGAACCTTCCAGATGCTCGACCAAAGAGGTCTTGAGATGATCTGAAAATACCACACGAGTCTTGATACCAACTTGATCCTTAAATATCAACAAAATTTAATACTAATTCATCCCAAAGAATCCTTAGATGCCAATTAGTTCATATGCAGATACTAAACATCTGACCATATTCGGGAATATAAATGAAGATCACTTGACTATTTGCAAAATATCATGTGAATATTCTACTTGTCCATAAACTTCATTAATACTAATGAATAAATTGAAATGTAAATGAGATAATACAACATAAAACAAAAGAACTCAAATACACATATATAATTGATATACATCACTGCATCTCCGAAGTCCCTTTAAATAACATGATTGTTCTTCATCATCTCAAAATTCGAAATTACATTACAATATAGGTTTACAAAAACACAATTTTAAAGATGCTCCGAAAATCCACTTCTCAAATGCAGAAATAGAGTGCATCGTTGAGTTCTTGGAAACACGTTGTGAAAAATTGATATAAAATACTTGAAATTCCATCAAGGTACCCATCAACACGCTTTACGATGTAGCCTCATATGCTATGTACCCTCAACATGCTTTACAAGGAAAAAACCTGCATAGAAATGTGTGCAAAGCCTTAGAATGTGTGTACAATGTTGGGGTGTGTGCCCATTAAATATGGCGGCCTCCAAAACCACCATGCGGAATTTGTGGCAACTTCATTACTATATTTGGCAGAATCTCCACCAAATGTGGAGCAGTTGGTGTAGTGGTTAAAACCTCCCGCTATTCTAGTGGAGGTTTCAGGTTCAATTCCTGTGCATGGCATATATATGGTTATTTTGTTAAAGTTTTGGTTATATATATTTAATATATAGTATATAGTTGTTAACTATATACTATATAGAGTAGGGGGGCTATGACTAGGGTTTACCCTAACCAAAACCTGCTTCAGACACAACCGTGGACGTATGTTGGTGCCGGTGGAGTGTCGAATTCGCTAGAGATTGTCGGTTCAACGGATCTATGGACTGTTGGATATGTGAGCAGTGCTTTTGGTCCGTGTTTTCATTTTGGTGCGGGGCTCAGGGGAAACCATAGACGTCGTATTCTATGGCCTAGGATTTATGTTGGTTCGGGTTGCTTTTGTTGGGCGCTTTCACGTCGATCCCTTGGTGGTTTGGCTAGACCTCGCTTGGCATTTTTCTTGGGCTCCGTTTCTCCTTTATCCTTGATGGCTATGTTTCTTTGCGACACTTTCCCGATGGCTCTATTTCCGTGGTATATATACGGGAAGCTCATTGCTCTGTCAGTATGGTTGTCGGCGGTGGGTTTTTGGGGGGTGAAAACATAGATTTCCCTAGTGTCTCATGCCCTCTCTCTCTACCTTGTTTGTTACTTCTACTGCTGTTTTGGTCGTTCATGCCGCCATTGCTACCTCTACTAGTGTTTTTCTTCTGGAGTGGACTCTCCTTTGTAGTCTTTGACTCCTTTCTTTGTTCTTGCCCCTTTTTGGTGCTAGCTCATTCAGGGTTTGAAGTATACTTAGAGCTTCGTCTTGCCGGGTTCAATTTTTTAGTGATGGATTTCGAGGTTTTGTTCCCTCCCTGTCGATGGGAGGTTATATGTCACTCTGACCTGGTCCATCTGACTTCTGGTGATTCTTTGGGGGTTTTGTTCAATGATTTCTCTCAGTGAGGTTTTGGGTTTGTCTCTTGGGATTGCACTTGTAGTCTTTGACTCCTTTCTTTGTTCTTGCCCCTTTTTGGTGCTAACTCCTTCAGGGTTTGAAGGAGTTGATGCCGGGTTCAATTTTTTAGTGATGGATTTCGAGGTTTTGTTCCCTCCCTGTCGATGGGAGGTTATATGTCACTCTGACCTGGTCCGTCTGACTTCTGGTGATTCTTTGGGGGTTTTGTTCAATGATTTCTCTCAGTGAGGTTTTGGGTTTGTCTCTTGGGATTGCACTTGTAGTTTTGTGATGGGATTCTTTCGGTCCCTCTTTTTTCTATGCAGGGCTTGCTCTGATTCACCACGCTATGATGGTTGTTTTATTTAGATGTTGGGTTCTCCTGAATTACTCAGGACAAAGTAGATTGTTGATAGAGGCTAGCTAGACTAAATGCATGTCTTCTCATGCATTATTCATAATGTAAATTTTCTTTATATGAATAAAATTTACGCTTTTTTTCTTGGGAAAAAAACTATATAGTATATATAGTATATACATATGTGAATACCAAATCTTCGCGTGGAATAAAACTATACGGTGGTATTT